>CM076670.1:10446269-10528188 GCA_038496675.1 Rachycentron canadum
GCTTGGAGTAACAGGGAAGAGGATACACACACAACACATTAGCATTGTAAGAGTTATCACTGAAGCAACTAACAGTAGTACGTGACAACAATCTTCCATCATCAACTTATTGAAAAAAAAAAAAAAAAAATATATATATATATATATATATATATATATATATTTTTTTTTTTTTTTTTTCAATAAGTTGATGATGGAAGATTGTTGTCACGTACTACTGTTAGTTGCTTCAGTGATAACTCTTACAATGCTAATGTGTTGTGTGTGTATCCTCTTCCCTGTTACTCCAAGCGAGCGCGCTTCTTTGGGGAGAATGAGGGCCTTGATGACTACATGGAGGCCAGGGAGGGGATGCACCTGAAGAACGTGGATTTCCGTGAACACATCCTGGCGTTCCCAGATCCTGCTCACCAGCCGTGGTTTTCTCGGCACAAGGTGTTCTGGCTAGCCTCGGCTTTCCTCCTGTCGTGGCCGCTGCGGGTTGTGTCAGAATATCGCACAGCATATGTCCACTACCATGTGGAGAAGCTGTTTGGGGAGGACGAGGATGCTGGTGTCGTAGGACCAGGTGGAGGAGGACCAGGTGGAGGAGGGAGAGGGGATGGGACTGAGGGTGGGACTGAGAATGGAATCCACCCAGGGGGAATTGGTATTGGAATTGGTCTGAATGGCACCAGCTACAGAGCCATCTCACGGGTCAACACAGTGGACATGACAGAATTGGAATGGCACATCCGCTGTAACCAACAGATGGTCCCAAGCTACTCCGAAGCCCTCCTTATGGACCTGGAAACAAGTGGGGGGACAAACCCCACTGTCTCTACACCCATCTCTGGGCCTCCGAGCACCACCCCCACCCAGGTGACCAACCCACCTCCTCTGGCTCTGCCTGTGGTGTTCAACTCAGCTTACCTCCTCCAGAGCTGCCCTCGTTGCCGCAGGACAACATCGAGTTCCAGTCTTCCCTCCAGGTTAAGGGCCCCGATGGGGACCACAGCCCTCCTGAACGCTACTGTGGCAGGGATCAGGGCAGCAGGGCCAGGGGGTGGGGGTATAGGAGGAAGGTTGGTGCTCAGTCGGAGCGGATTCTCACTAGGGAGACTGGGAGGGGGTCGCCAGAACAGTCTGTTTCATTCAAGAAGCATGGTGGGAGGGCTGGGAGGAAGTAGGGAGGATGGAGGTGGAAGTGGAGGAGGAGGTGGGGGAGGTGGGGGAGGCGGAGGCGGAGGATTTCTTGGGTTAGGTTCAAGACAGGACAACGAGGAGACCAGAGGAGTGCTAGAAGGAGAAGGGGATGATGATGAGGAAGAGGAGCAGCAGGAGGAAGAGGTGAGGAGACGGGAAGACAGGGGAAGAGGAGGCAGAGAGAGGGATGAAGAAGCAGAGCAAGACAGTGGAGGGGGAGGTGAGGGGCGTGAGGGTGAGAGGGATCGTCCCCCATCCTACCAGGACGCATTCTTCTTTCCTGTCCTCATTATACACGGAGAGGAGAGCTGCCATGCTGGAGACGACATGTGACGAACAGTAAACTCAACACATTAGGAGGCTGAGGGAGATGAAAGTACTGAACAGAGAGGAGTGGATCACAGAGGAAGGGGATGAGGGAAAATGAGATATGATAGACCTGAAGAATGAATGTAACGAGAACCAAATGAGGTTGAAAGAAAGGAGTTGGTTGACAGGATACCAACCACAGAAACAGAAGATAGGTTTCCATAAAAACAGAGCTGAGATAAAGAGAAGTACTATGGACAGAGGGAACAAGGAGAGAGAGAAGGAGAGAGGTGGAAGGAGTAGGAGGAGTAGGAAGGGAAAATCAAATGCACTGTTAGCAGGGAGGAGAAACAGGAAACTCTGCAGAGTGAGACAGCTACTGGGGATTTGAACAGATTCCGTGCAAACTGGAAAAAAGGCAGGGAGCACTGGATGAGAGGACGATGAAAGCTTAAAGTCAGAGAAGATGAAGTCTGAGAAAATAAGCAAAGGCAAAAATGTCCTTGCAATTGTAGACTTTTCTACTCAGATACTTGGGGAAGAATAGAAAGACTGAAAACTTGTCTATTTCCAGATATATCTATGCAAGAATAGGAGTGGGAGGAGTGACAAGTCTAAAGATAGCAAATGGAGAGCAGTGGAGAGACTAAACCAGCTGAGTGGTAGTGGGTATTTTTTCAAAAGAAACAGAGGTAATGTGAAAGGGTGTTTCAAAGGCTTGAAGTTTTGATCAAAACATAATAAATAGAGACGGACTAAAATATATCTTATTAAAAAATAAAATAAACACAGGAATGATGAAATATTACAGATGATGGAGGAAACAGTGGTGATAAAAACAGATTACAAAATGCACTGCAGAGAAGTAGAGAAAATATGACATGATACTGGAAAGGTAAATGTAAAAAAAGATCAAGGGAGGGGAGTAGATGAAGAGAAGTCAAATCCAAAATATACTGACCATGACAGACCAGATCACACTATTTGACAGATAACTCATGCAGATTATTAAAACAATTATCAAACTGATCAACTCAAGAGGAGGAGAAGACAAAGATATAGGATTTATCACAGAGACAAAACAACCTCTGAGCAGCAACTCTGACATCAAATCTAATCAGGAAATCTGAATAACATTGAAATAGTTTCCTTAGAAACGTTATGTCCTGCTAAAAGATTTTTTTTTTTCTTTTACGATTGACTAGACAGCCTCACACAATGCCTGACCAGCAACCATAACATCTTCAATGCCAGTGAAAGAGGAGAAACATTGATTTCCTCCACGTCGTTTCATGCGTCTTACTCCTCACTTCACTTCAATGCTTTGCTCTCTCTCTCTCATTACTAATATAGAGCTGTTCCATAACAAGGGGAGAGATTGCTCCCTCCGTTTTTCACCCTTCACTATTTCTCTTTTCTCATGCTCAAACCTGCTCTCCTCTATCCATTTCATCACCTCCTCTGTACTTCCTCACGTCTCCATAACCATAAGTTACCATAATGTGTAATTCTCAGCAATACATCTGTTCGGTTCTTTTTTTTTGAACACACAACCACTGTGGCTTGTTTGCAATTAGCACATGCAAAACAGATTCACTGCATCTGTTCATCACCTTCGCCTCCTCTCTTCCTGCATCACCTTCAGCTCATCCTTCTCTTTTTAAAAGTGGTGGATATGTGATACACAGCTCTCTGCTACTGGAGATGCAGAGCTCAGATTTCATTTTTGCTTACACCACGTATTACATCCCCTCTACACTGAGCTCTCTCCTTCCGGATTAGATTTTATAAACCAGATATTTCCCACTTATATGAAGTGTTGATCACTATATCATGTCTACATATTTTTGAAAGGAAACAATGAGATTTGAACAGATTCCATGGGTGGATTCACCCAAGGCATAGAGAAGCAAAGGATGTGGACAAAATTGGCCTTTAAAGACACCGACTTCAGGCAGAGGCAAAGGGTGTGACTTTCATACATGATTAGAGCAAAGTGCTAATTACCACCAGTTATGCCTCTGTAGTTGTACTCTAGTTTTAATCACTTGTACCCGGAGATAGGCCTGTGCAGTATGAAGACAAAAAAATTGCCAGAAAACTCCTCCAATATCAATACAATATATAACACAATGTGTTTTAAGCATGAAAAAACCTCTTTATCTCATTTATGTTCACAGTATTGGACTGCATGGGAAGTAAAACTTGAGCTGTCGACCTCAGCTGGCATTCTCATAATAAGTAGAAATTCGACCTTTGATTGCTTTGTATTTTTATTGTAGGCAACATTTTACTGTATTAAAATAAAACTCACAATATGATGATAAAGATCAAAAACGCCCAGCCCTTTGACTGTACCATGCTGCTACCTCCTCCTCTTGAAGAACCATCTGCAAACAAGAAACAAAGCTCTGTAAAACATCACCTCTCTATGAAACGTGTAAAAGTTCGCTGGCATAGAGATGCATGTAACTTCATACAAGCTATTGTGCAGGATCTACTAATAGCTGTGTGGCAAATATGGCTGCCATTGCAAAATGCAGTGCCAAAAAGCAATGAACCATGCTCAGTCAACACAAATTTAGATGTTTTAGACATATCCAGACAAGCGCACGGACAATGATCCATAGGGATTATGGTATGTTTTCAATGAAAATCAGCCCAGGGAGAGACAATTGGCACAGACAACACAACCCTCAGTGCTTTGATGCATATACTACAAAGCACACTAAACCTGCCACACTAGTAATTAAGATGCAGTTAGTGCCCTTCAAAGCCGTGTTGTTGGATGTTGGAGGGGTCTTCCTTGTTCTCTATCTGCTTACTTTGGACATGATACTGAAAAGCACACTGAAAGAATGAAGTTTGAGAGAAACCCCTCACATGAGGAGTTTCCCTGAAAATGCTTCGTACACTTTATGAATGAGAAAAAAGACACGTTGATGACCAGACACACAAGCAGACTCACAAATACACAACAGACGTCCAACCTGGATTCAGCAGTGACAGCAGGGAATGTCCTCTCAATGAAACTTTCTGTAAAGAAAAAGTAGAGCATGAGTGCTGACCTGGTTTGGCGTACGGGACACATGCATGCACACAAATACACACACACTGACACACACACATTCACTGATTCTGGCTGATGGATCTTTGGTAGCTTTGGGGGACATCAAGCTGAACTGGGCACAAGAAAACTAATGGATGAAATAATTAATGGAAGAAAACTGGCAGAGAAAATAAACAGCAACAAGGACGAGTGTTTCTGTTTGACTGGAGAAGTGGAAAAGGACGGAAAGAAAAACAGACACTGAAAAGGCAGAAAGAATGAAAATGTGAGATGAAAAGATAATTATTTTTACAACTGTTAATTATTATCTCAGTCTCTTGTGGATAAAATTGTCTCCATTAATGCCCCTTAACAAAAAAGCACTAAAAAGCACTGAACACACCTCTGTGTTTATCTGATTTAATTGCAAGACCATGTTGCTCTCACTAATTTTCAATCACTCGATTTGTTATTTGGCTTTGGAAGTTCTGTTCAGTACGTATGTAGTCAATTAGCCACTTCAATTTATAATCACTGGTACTGGACTCCAATTTAAAATCTGACTGCTTTTACATTTCTGTCTGTACTCTTTGGCACCACAAGTGACAAACCAAGAAAATACAATTCAGTCTGTAATTTGCTACTTTTATATCATCTGCATACTTGAGTAGACATTTTTTTCAGGTTGTTTAAGTGATGTCTGAAATCTAAATGCCTTTGTAAGCTTCAGAAGTTTCTCATGTCTTTATTGTTTTGTAATTTTAGACCAGGCTCTAGGCCTCCCACTGAGCTTGGGTTGGTGAGCCAAAGGATGTTTGGACCCAGTTATAATTGTTTGCAAGTCTGGTTTATTTTATTTCTTTATTTTTACTTAAACAGGCAGGTGTATTTCATTCATATGTGTTGTTAATGGATATTTATATGGTGTTTTATTATCTGAGTGTGTCTAAAGTGTGTCTTCAGCCGCTTCAGTTGTGCCAAGAGAACTTTGTGCCCATGATGTCTTACACAATACCACACACACATGGTGTCTGAGATTCTCTGACCACTTTCCCATTCATGGTCTCAGGCTTTCAGACAACACTTTGCGCTCGCATGTTAAGTCACAGCAGTAAAGCAGCCATTATAACAGCTTATTTTAGACTAGAGTGACATTAATCTAGCACCCATAACCGCCCCACACATGCAGCATCTTAACATGAACACATGCTCACACCAAAAGCATGGGACTGTCCTGCTTTGTTGCCTTTGTGTCCAATGTTGCCAACTTTTTTGCTCAGGATTTCAGTTAATGCTGCATTCCTGTGTCATGACGAGCTTTCTTCCACACAGACATTACCAACATCAACATGCCAAAGCAAAGAAAACAAAAAAGAACATCACAGTGAAAATGCCTGTAACACACGCACATAGGCATGAGCAGCTGCTACAGGTTGGCTGCACCAGGTCGCCGCGGCATGCAGTAGTATGGTCTGTGATGGTGGAAGGTGCTACTGCATCAGACATTTACATGAGGTGACAAAGGGGTGGATTCACTCAGGAGCAAAATTCATTGTTACCTATAAAGTACTCTTTATTAGCAAAATGCACAGTTTTGTCTGTTACATAGTTATGTTACTCTTTTTGTACATTGAGGTGCAGTTCATGTGTAAATCCACCCCTGTGTGTGACTAATACATTGTGGTATGTTTGCTTGTACCTGGAAATATGGATTTTTGTCCACTAGGTAGCAGCAAAGCCCAAATATATACTGATGTGTGGCACTGTATGTGAAGGCTGAATCAGACTGGGTAAAATACAGCTGCTGTCCTGCTCTCTATGGGTCCAGACTAAAGTTTGTTCCACATCTGCGCACAGTCAGTGACGTCAAACCAGGTCATTTGTCTGTGGCGGCTGATAAAAGACACCCGCTGTGTAAGCACTGGCTGACTTGTGCCCTAATGTGCAACAAACTCAAAAGTTGAACTCACAGAGTGGTGACATCTGACGTGATTGTGCGTTTATCTTCAAAGCCTCCACTGATCTTCTAATTTTCCTTTCACTGTGACTGAATGTGTTGCAAAGCACTATTGCCCATATCCCTGCTTTCTGGCTGGACTTGTATATGTTGCTCAGCAGCTTTCTGAACTTATAACCACAAGTAATGGGAGCCTCAGTCATTCAGATGACAGCACTGTTTGAAAGAAAGGCAATTCACATTTTGTGACTGAGCATCCATTTCTGCTGCATAACTCATAGTCTGGTTGTGTTGCTCTATATGACACAAACTACAAATAAAATGATAGAGAGGAAGGTGGCTTGGATCTCTATTTCAAAAAGACCACTCTCATATATCTTTCCTTGGGCCCAAAGTTAGCCCACTTACAGTTTGTTTGTTTATAATGGGCACAAAACTCAACCTGTTTTCCACCTTTTTATCAATGCCATTACTTGACTATCTCATAAAATGCTCTAGCAATTATGACTGACATATTGTTGTCAGTACTGTCTCTCTTGTGGTCATGGAATGAGTCGAGTCATACCAAGTTTGTCCAACACTGTAAAAAAAAAAAAAAAAAAAAAAAAAAGTCTAGAATTGGTTTGACTTGAAATCACACGAATTCCAGCTGCATTTTGTGTTTTGAGTTCCACTTTGTTAGTCTAATGTGGATACTACAGACTATCAGGTAACAAAAAGAAAAATGTGATCATTGACTATATTTGACACTGTTAATGTCGCTGTTGACGTAAGGCTATTGCACTTTCCATAGACCACACTTATGTACATTTATATGAAGTAAAAATGAATCGAAAACAGAATTCAGGGTATTCCTTTGACGACTGACCTCAGACACTTTAATGTGAATTTATTCCCTCTGAACTGAAAATAGCAGTTGATATTGCTGTCTGTTCCCCTCCACAGACACTTGTTCGCTGTTCTTTCTATCATGAATAATAGCAATTTTCCATTGTGCAAAAACTGTATTGTACCTGTACTGAGCCTTGTGTCTGAGAGATACAGTATCAGCAACCTTTGTTTTTGCACTGGAGTATAGAGCAGCTATGTGTTGCATATCCCACCACCTCTTAGGTAGCAGTCTATTGTCCTGAAGTGGACACAAAAGACAATAGAAAATGGTACCAAAATGATGATTGTATGTAAAAACTCAAATGCTGATAATCACATGTAACACATGTAATGTCTCAATACAATCTTGTCTGAGTTTAAGGCAAAACCAATTTTCAGTGTCTGGGTCAAGGCTAATTTTATGATCAGGGTCAGATTTGTTGTCCACTATGAAAATGTGGTCATAATTAGTTTTAGAGATGCAGTAACTACTCAAGTAACACATTGCTTATCATTGGACAATAAAGGTAAAAGCTGTATTTATGTAAAATCACAGTCCACAAATTCTGACAGAGCTTGAAGAAGCTTTGTCAGATCCAACCTCAGATCATGTTCATGAGACGTTTCAGGATCTTCATTTTATTTCTTGGTAAATATTTAATGCTGCTGGATTACCTGTGAGCTGTCGAACAAATGAACTGTTACCACAATGTAGTTGTTATGTACATGCAGCCTCTATGGAGTTAAAACAATAATGTCACATACAATGCATTATTGTCTTACACAGTGATGTGTAAAGCCAGGAATGGGCTTTCTGTTCAAGCACCGTCAAGCAAAATGTCCTCAGTATTTAAGCTAATTAATATGTAACTGATAATAAGATTGTCAATATCACACCAGATTATAGCTGTTGTCACTGGCCTGTTGAGGTAATCTAATTACATAATTTGACAGCGAAGGTAATGGAGCTGGTGGCAATAAACACTGTTAACTGATGCGATCCTGGCAATGATGATGACAATTAATTATCATGGAAGATACAAATAAAGTCAATCTGCTTGGTAAACCAGGGTTTGGTCTTGTGGGATTTTTTTACCCAGTAATACTTTAAATTTATGTTTTTGGTACAACCATATCCTGTTGATATTCTTTTGGATAAATCTGGCCTTTTCCAGTTTAGCTAAAACTGGAAACACTTGTTTGCTTATAGAGATCAGCACTAGCTCTAGTGATATCACCCTAGATTTAGAGACCAGGAAGTATCAATAGAAAGCCTGCATTACAAAGTGATGAAGGTCGTGGTATTTACTTCTCAAAGCAGGCTCATTTCACCATTTATTCATTTGTTTATTTAATGATAATACCCAGTATGATATCACTTTAATATCCATGTGAGTAAGAATAGTAAATGACAGTAGGCTTGAAATACCTTATATTGAATTTACATTTTAGATTAAGCTAATATTATCTTTCTTCATATTAGAAAGTCACTGTACCTGAACCTCTTGAGAATTCATGTTTGAATCTGTCCCTTGCATTAAAAGTACAATATATAATCAGTTGAGTGCCTCTGTAAGAAAAACAAGGGTAGATTTATTTAGTAATGTCTTGTTAGGCAGCAGGAAATAAGGTGAGGGCCAACAATGCATGAAGCTGGCTGAAGTGTAGGTTTTTGTTAAAGTCTAAGAAGCTCACCTCAGAATACATCAGGATTATTAAGGACTACAACCTTTCTCACTCTATTAAGTTCATCTGCTACATAATAGATCATTTGAAAGGTTGGTATATTTGTGTTATTTATGATCCTAGCCCACTAGTGTGTAATCAGTGTGCCCTTGTGTTGGTAATTTTGTGTGTCTCATCAATCTCAAGTTGGTCTACTGCACATACAATATTCATAAAAGTTATTAAAATGTATGCCATTCAGAGGCAGAGCATTACAGGCTATAATACATAGCCTATTCATGTTTATGTGGCACATCTGTAGTTGTGTTCTCTGGATGGGCTTTGTCCTGTAAATTTGTGTTTAAGGATCACTTCCATCAAGTTAAAGCGATTGTACATGAATTGTTTCTCCCACACAGACATCTCTGTATTTGCTTGTCCCCTTTATCATCTTCACACAACTGCTCACACTACTGAGAATAATAACTTGGGAGGGAGCTGAGTTTAAAGCTTTGTTCTGCATTTAAAGTATCTGTTTATCTTGTGTATTTGTCATCTGATTTGCATTCTATAGTTATTGACAACAAAGCACTACCAACAAACGCTTACATCAACTTAGTTATGTAGAGAGTCAGGAGGAAGAAAATTTGACTGGATTGTGCTGGTCCCATGAGACTAGATCTACAAGCCACACATATTCATCTCCTTTTTCATATAAATAATCAAACAGTAAAATCTGTGTTATGTGTATTGACATCAGGAGTTCAGCCCTGTATCAATACACATCAGAGATAAAGCGCCTCTCTCGGCATCCTCCGTGAGCCAAACTTCACATTACATTTGCTCCCGCTATATAGCTCTGTTAATTTTGCATCTGATCTCACAGTGCATGCTGGGAGGTTGAACACTAGAGGACAGCAGAGCGTTTGCATCATGATACTGCTCGTTTCCTGGCCTTGATGTTCAGTATATGATGTGAATTTTAAGTCCTTTTCCCCTCGAAATGTGTTGTGCTTCATAGAGATATTTGAGCTTTAATATGCAGAATAATGTTGACACAAAAAGGCTGTGTTCAAATTCATGCGCTGAGGTTTCTCTGTGTTCACTGTGAGTTGAAGACGAGTAAGTATGAGAAGGATTTTGCAACATTAGCATCATTACTAGTTTGGAAGCGAATTGTGGTCCAACATGAAACTTTCACAAGTGTGGAAATTTGAAACTCCCACATCGTGCATCCTGAAAATGGACATTTCGCTTAAGTGTTTAAACATTTGAAATGAAACACATTTGCACATTCATAGATTCTGAATTTTTCATAGAGAAGGAAGAGGAGGGTGTGCTTTTAATAATAATTGATTCTTGTCTGTTGTGGATCGTACGAATATCAAATATCAGACTGTAAATTTATATGTCTAGAGGGAGTCTTGTACTATGAAGCCTTAAATTATATTCTGATAATAATGTGTTTTTCAAATTTTTTTGTTAACTTAATTGGATTGATGTGTTTTTAGGCCATAGCTGGATCAGAAGCCTACAATGAATCTGCTCATACGGTGTAATCAGTAACCCGAGTCAACTGCTGAATAAAGAATGAAGTCATTCATCAGACCAGAACATGACCACAGCAGGATCCCTTACACCAGTGTTAGAAGTGTCTTCATACCATGGAAACATCATAAAAAGCCCCATGTCCACACTTTTTATAGCTGTATTGGCACTGTTATCGGTGTGTGTTTGCAGGGACCTGTTTCCCCTCCTTTCACCGCTACCAGCGCTTGTGTTGACAGTCTTCCTAATGCTTGATGTTCCTCCACACATCTGGCTTTGTTGTCTCTGCCTCACTGAGCTCCTGGCTGCACCTGCGGCTGTTTGCCCAGCCTCTACTCTCAGACTGAGAGAAACGGTGGGGGAGAAACAAAGGAAACCCATTCACTGTTGGAAACAGGTGGAGGTAAAGGCTCCTAGAGGGGATTGGATGTAGACAAACACAGAATACTAGTGAAGAAAAGCAGCATTTCCAGACATAATTCAACTGGGTTACTGTAGTTTCCTGCTACTTTGCCCCCTCTTTTAAAACATTAAATTACCCAGAGTAGCTTTGGGAAAATTTTTACATTAAAATGAACATGAAAATATTGCATAGCTACATTCTCAGTAAGAATGAGTGACTGAGCAGGACTCAAGTTTAACCTTGAATTATACTCTTTTGTTTTTACCAGCTTGGACTCCTCTGACCACTTGATGGTGCAGAAGCTCCACAGCTTTAAACAAAACCCTTTGTTAAAATCAAAACTCAGACAAAAACAAGAAAACCACCCGAGCTCTACATCAAGGCTACAGCTCTTGATTTTTCAGAAACACCCAAAAGACAAAACGGATTAGCACACTTTTGGAAAAGTTTATTTGAATAAAGTTCACTTATAATTAGTAAAATTAAGCCCCGTTTTACTGGCCTGGATCCATAACAGTACTTAGTGAGTGGTGGAAGAAAAGTGAGTGTGAATATGCTTGTGTCAAAATCTCACCTACTGTATCCTCTGTGAATAATGCAATTTATAGACTTCGACAGGGGGGATCAGAATATATGCCTGAAATTTATAGTGCAGTGCCTGGGAGGGTAAAGGGCTTTTAATGAAAATTAGAATTAATTGCATTAAATCTCCCAGTGGTAAATGTTCAGCAGAGCATTTAGAGTTTCGGGAATGTTCCTCAATTTTGGTGAAAAAAACCTACTGACACAAATGGGCCCTGAATTTAATGCCATGTTGAAAATACTTTCAAGCGGCTTTTCAGACCAATTCAGTGCTGTTGTCGGCTCGAACTTTTTCACATCCTCCTCAGCACAAAAAGTATTCAAAGCGTTTCACAAGGTAGCTGTGAAATTAGTATGGAGTCACAGAACAGCAGTCAATTCTGGAAAGAGGGGAGAGGCGAGGGAGGGAAATGGAGAGGAAAAAAAGGGGTTGGAAGGAGAATTGTACTTTTAGCTTCACACACACACAAACACAGTGGCGTCAGCAGCCTGCTGTGGAATCTCTTGCTGAGTGGGGCCGAAGTCAGTGGAGCGAAGGATGAGGTGGAAGGAAGGAAGAAAGGACTGAGGAAGGAGAGAGTGAAAAAGTGAGGAATACATTACATTAAATCTGAAGTGACATAACTAGACGTGTTTGGGCTTGCCCCAAAATAACACACTGATCTCTACGTCCTTTTTATCCCATCTGTCTGTTGCCATATTTTGCTCTCCTTTGTTCTCCTTTGGTTTGCTTACTAGAGGCTTGTTTTAAAATCCCCTCCACCTCAACGCTCCGCCCACTTTGTCCACTCTCTTAGTCCACTGCTTGCATCACTCTCTTTATTCATCCTTTCTTTTGCTTTGTCTCCTTTCCTGTCTCATGAAATCCCTACTTTCTATCACTCCATTGAATCAAAGGCATTCGTGCATTTGCTCTCATCTTCAAGCTTTGCAGTGGTTCTACCTCCTGACTCCACAGCACCCCAAATTCTCTCCTGTCCTCCTCCCTCCTCGTCTCTCTGTTCCTCCCGCAATCCCTCCACCCCCTCCCCCTGTCTACCTCTCTGCTCTGTCTAATAATAGCCTTAATGTGTTATGAGTTGCAGTCTGTCTTGCTTGCAGCAGCTCCACAATACACTCTCAATCCCTCCCTCGCTTCTCTCCCTGTCTCTCCTCCCTTTTCACCCCTGCCGCTGGTGTGGTGTCCTCCCCACCATCTTCCTCTTCCCAATCTCTCATTTCACCTTCCCTTCTCATTCTATATGTTCTTTTATCATTGGTGTTGGTGCTATCTCACCCACCCCCCTCTCCCACTCTTTAACCCCTTTCACCTACTTTTTCAATTCACGTTTCGAATGCTGCATGGACATGGTGTGAACATGTGGGCTTCTTCTTTTGTCTCTTTCGCCCTTTCATCTCGGTTCCTCTTCTCCCCTTCTCTGCTTGCTCTCTTGTTTGCGTAGGCTGTATCTTTTAGCCATCTATCACTCTCTATCACTCTTTTTTTTCTGTCATCTTGTCTCACATACCTCCCTTCCATGTGTATCTCTCTTTTCTGCAGGTGTGTGTGTACTATGCAGGCTGTCTGCCTTTATCTTTTTTTCCTCCCTCATTTTTGCTCTTTTTCGCTCTCTCAAAACTTGTGAGCTTGTCTCATTATATTTCTGCTCTATTTGTGTCCATGCATGTATCTGCTGATGACTGCATTCTTGTAGTGTGTGTATGTGTGTGTGTGTGCACCCTTACCTTGCTTACTTGCCCGTCTGCTTTGATTTTTCCAAAAAGTCCACACAACACTGCTAAATATGCACATACACATGCACATAGACAAACACACACAAATGGCGTCACACAGATGAAAGCAGAGACATTTTGTGGTTAAATTCCCACGGTTACTGTGTGAACCTCATTACTGCACCAAGGTAGAATATGAAAGAACAGAGCAGAACAACAGAAAAGGAGGGTGGATGTTTTCCTTTCCACACAGTTAGACAGACAAAGAGACTCAAACTTCAAACTTCTATACTGCCAAGACGCTCTCCAGAGTTGGTCGGTGACTCCACTTGTTCATCTCTGAATGTGCTGAGTGGTGAGGGGCATGGAAGGCAATTCATCGAAGGAAGTCTAGTCCACCTTAACTTGTTCAATATTGTCTTTTAAAGGTGTTTTCACAGTCCAACCTAAAACACCTGAACTGCTCTTATTTTAACTCAAATCACAGCTGAGATGAAAACGACCTCACTTAATGAGCAAAATATGGTTGAAATGAAAGTTGATTGGACTTCATGTATGGTGTATCATGTCATAAAATAATCATTTAATAGCTCAGACGCAGAGTCAGAGTTGACAAAAAAGTTTTGTTCAAAATTGAAATATGCTCATTTGGAAACTGTTGGTTATTTATGATCTAGCCTCTTAAAATCCACCGTTTTGTTCATGTAATTTGCACACATCTGCATAGTCAAATGAAAACACTGTATGGGCAAAAAACATTTATGAGTCACCATTTGAAGTTTCATTTTCTGAAAATGTGCCTGTTTAGCATGAGCACCTAAGTCAAGCTCTTACATGTTATTTTATCTTTTCTTTTTTATATATATTTTTTGTCCTGGCCTTAAAAGTCATATTTGATAACAATTAGTAGGATACACTAGGATACAACAACCCTTAAAATCATTGTATATCTTCAACATCTTGTCAAAAACACCCCAACAGATTTCAGGCCTCTGAGTCTGATATTATATGGGCTTCTTATTTTGTTGCTGTCCTTGAATGTCTCTAAGAGTAGTTCTAATCTGAACTAGTGGAAAACACACTGAACCAATATGTCTAAAACCCTTTTACTTGATTAAAACCGTTTTATCCATACATTTCCTCGTGACCCTCTCAGCTGTGGTGGCACGTTTCACAACCTTCACAAACAATCAGCATTTACCTAGAAGTGCCCCCCTTTGTTTGGTCTCTTTCGACTCGGCATACACCTGTCTTCCAGCTACGATGATTGACAGAGGCAGTAACCAATAGTAGCGCTTTCTCTGACAGCATTGCGTCATCAGGTGCGCTCTCTGTCCTCACAGGACCGTCCCGAAGGGACGTCTGACCGGATCTTTGCACAGACCTCCATTCTGTTGCCAAAAAGCTGAGCAAAACAAGCACGACCTTGTCAAGCGGTCCGAGAGAGAGGAAATTGAAAGGTGAAGGATTGATGCAAACAAAGTTGCTCGGTCGTCTGCAAAACATTTCACATGGCAACACTGAAACCCCTAAACTGGGCACTTAACAACCATATGAAGCCCGGTTTGATATTAGTTGACCTTAATATATTTCATATGAATGTGTTGCACTACAGTTTTAACTATGAAAGAACAACCAGTGGATATTTACAATTCAGATTATGAATGACGGTTATTTCTTTTTACATTCTCAGTTGATAGACTTTACATAAACTTTGGTGATGTGAAAATAGGACATATTATGTATCACGGACAACTATAACACAGTGGTGGCCGTGAACTGGCAGCGAACCAATAGGAGTGTTTTTGTAGTGAAGTCGAACATAGAGCAATTTATAAGCTAATTCAGGCCGTCAGTGATAACTCAAATGTGACAAACCCTTTCCTATGTGACAAATCAAACGCACCTCTCCAAAAGTGGCGTTTGTTTCAATTGCCACGTCCTCTAGCGCGCGTGCTCTCCGCAACGTGCACACCTGGAAACGTTGCTCTGATTAATTACCGCTTCACTTGCTGCCGCTGCCGCGTTTATACAATAACAACAAGATTCCAATTCAAGATGTCTTTTGCTTTTTTTTTTTTTTTTTTGCAAGAAATAAGTGTGTTTTTTGTTTTTTTTTTCAATACTGCTCCAGCTGCGCTTGTGTATCACGTTTGGGCCGGATGTCCAGGATGTGACATTTGATGGCGACTCTTAGACGTTTCCCTGTGCCTTCACTTCAGTAATGGTAAGAAGTGCTTGCTGCCAAATTTGCTTGTGCAACTTCTACTTTGCCACGAAGAAGAAATATTTTCATTATTATTAATTGCTAAACAATTGCTTGTTTACAGGTTGAAATATGCATGATAATACCTGCAGTTCATATAGTAAGGGTTGAAATATGAATATTTCAATGTTGTGTCAGGTGCTATTTGTGTCATACAGTATTTAGCTCTGATTGCCCCTGTGTGTTCGAGGGGTTTGTTTAGGCTTAATATAATCTTTGACTGTAATACTCACTAGTATATTGACTTTAGAGGTGTCAACATGTCTAGCAGAGCCTTTTCACTGTAGAATTAGCTTGGAAGAGCTCAGTGGCTTCTCTAACATGCAGTATGAATAAACATTTCCTCTGCTTAACCTCATATTTAGGTAAACATTAGATAAAATCTCAGTTTAAAGCGGTGTCTGTATGTGTCAGCTTGCTGTACTCGGTGCTTAATGTTACATCTGTTAATGTCTGCTTCTGTTGCATTGTTTACACTGGTACTTAAGTCACACTGTTTTACCAAGATCATATCCAAGTGCTGATGCGCCTCTTTTTTTTCTTCTTTTTTTTTTTATTTCTCAAGAAAATTTCTGAAGCTACAAGATATTAATTTATTACTCTGAGCATGTATATGTTTAAACTATTCACTCCATAGCTGATGCATCTTTTCCTGTTGGCACTTCTCAGGTTGATCAATAGGGTGGGTGCCACCCACGCCACAGTCTTTGCCATGCTGAGGAGTTCAGAGTGTGTGCCAGTGGCTACATTAGTTATAAATCCTAAACATTTTTTGCATTCATGTAATAACTCCATCGTAGTTGGTCGTCTGAAATAGTGCAAAACTTGTGACCTACTTAAGGCAGACAACTTGTGCACAGGGTATGCATTTATGATGTACTGTAATGACATATGTTCGGTGCACCCTGTCAGGGAATAAGTCATCAGTGCTCTTCTCGCTACTTTGCTCTGCCATGATTGCAGCTACACTGCTCACCTGAAATCTGGTCTTATGAAACTCCGCCTTTTACCTGTAAGTTTTGAGTGTCTTTTTGCAGGATCGAGTCTTGAAGTGTTCTTTGGGGGAGGGATATCACCATCAGCCTCTGATATTTGCAGCGTTGTGCTTGTTGTATTCTTGCAGGGAATGACAAGGTCAGAGTGCAGACAACTTCTCCCCTCCAGACTTTTCTGTCTGTGCATGAATGAGCCTGATGTCAGTTGTTTACTATCATAATATAAGCTCAGCAGTGTGGTATGTTCACTTGAATTTTGCTCTGCAAGACAGTTTTGATGTTAATTGGTTGTCAATCACTTAGTAAGTGCTGCATGCTCTGTGTGGAGGCTGTGTATGTGTTTGGTCAAGTTATTGTTTTGTATTTTCACTCTGTGTTTGAAAGGTAGTGAGTCTTCAATAGGCCAAATTAATGTTACATCATTCGTATACAGAGTCTTTCCTGATTTATTTGTTTTTTTGCTGTTTGGTATCTAAGTACAGAGTTAAAACATACCATTTCTGGGTTAGGTCTGTCGAAGTCAGGAGTGGGAAAGTAGCCACTTGCCTACCAAGATGTCTGTGTACATTTCTGTTTGAGTGCAACACTTATAGAAACATAGGACTCAGAAGCAGACTCAGCAGACATTAAAAAAAGTTATTTTGTTGGTAATCAGGGTTAGTCGGCAACAAAGTGCAGCATTTATAACCAAAGGGCAAAGGTAGGCAGGTGTCAGTCAATAAAGAGGCAGAGGGCCTTCAAAAGTAAGGTATGATGTAAGCTAGGAAAGGAGCTGGAGAGCTACAGGGACTAGGTGACAAACAATCTGGCAAATGGAGTGAATGCTGCCTGATTTTTTTTTTATACTGGTAATTATGGGTGAGTCGGGAGAACTGGCCGTTTGACAGGCTGGAGAGTGACTGTATATTGTTATATTAGAGAGACAGACATAACTTAAATTTTTCATGAGACAAGTGAAAGTCATACAGACATGTCCCTGTTTTCCACCCTGCCACTGTAAATTCCTCTTATTTATTTAGCTTTTTTTCAAGAGTGCATTTGCCTGATGAGCAATGGATGGAGTGGTACCGCTTGTCCATTTACAGTGTATCAATATTTTAGCAGCTCCAAAGGCCATAAATTGCTGCTGAGCTGATTTAGAAACAGGCCCTGCACATGCATACATTTATGTAGTTATATAAATAAATCTCAAAACTGTTACATATTCCTGCAAATACACTCCACTAGTATGTTGCTTTTTTTTAGTATTTTCTGGAAGTGCCAGCTGATCTGCAGTGAGTCCTGTTCTGTTTATCTGCTGATAATTCAAGCTATTTTTTTATTTATAAAGACAGTGTGAACAATTTAAAGATATCATATACAAAAACCAGAGAAATGTGAGGTGTTCCTTGCTATTTGACAAATGAAGCATGAGGTGCTGCAATGTATTGATTTTATTCAGAATAGATGCCTAATGGGATATTGGGCAGATTGGAACCTATGTCTATGTAGTATTTGCGGTACTGATTAATATCCAATTTTTTTATTTATTCACTTTCTTTTACATATTTCCAGGTGTTGGAACTTACAGTCACATGAAACAGCTGAAAAACAGTCATCATTTTTATAGAAGCTGTTTTCCCCCTGAGGAAGACAATGTCCTTTCTACCTTTCAAACATACCTTTCATTTTCTGAAGGCTAGAGCCAGGGTTTACTTTCAGTATGGTCTTTCTAACAGGGGAAAATGTGATGCGAAGGTATTGCCATATAGTGGAAACTCAATACAATACACAATGGTCAGGCACAGATGTGAGATGAGATGGAGGGCTGAAATGGGTTCAACAGCTTCTGTTTGTGACTAAAACTTAAGTCATAGAATCTAATAATACATAAACCCATATTACATTTCATTTTAAACCGACCTCCACCGCTCTCTTAAGAAGACAACTTCATTCATATTTAGTTGTTTATTCTTATATAGACAGGTATATTAAAAATAATCTGACTTAGTCCAGTATATTTTTCAAGTCAAATGTATTTTCTGTTAAAATTCAACGCTAAAATGTAATTGGCAATGTCACTTTTGAATTTTAAAACTGGGGGTTCACTGCTTGTGCAACTAGGTATTATACGATTACCATATTACCAATGTAGACAAGCAATACTGTTTATAAACTGTAAATAAATAATTATTTAACATGATTTTAGCATGATCAATTTGCTTATATTGTATAATAGACTAAAATACACTATAATATAGACTACAGTTGCCAATATAATGTGTATAATAATTAAACAATATAGATTCTCGAAGTCTGAGGTCTAACACACACTCTGTGTAGTCTGCTCTTTACCTGCTCAGACATGAGCAGCACCTGCAGCTGTTATTTAAGATGAGAAATCCCTCCATGGGTGACTGAAAATGCTGTATGTGTCACCAGGGACAGAGCTGAGTCACTGATACTGCCTCTCATTCAGCCCTGTATCTATAAGTTACAGCCTTTTTCTTTATTGTGATAGCCACAGTAAGAGAGTGAGACTGGAAAATCAGAGAGAGGATAACAGGAAGCAAAAGGCATAGACTGTATTTCAAAGTGGATGTACACTCTGTGGCAGAAAAGTGAAGCCAATGCTGAAGTGCCTTAAACTTGCATGTCTGGATACATTGAATAAATCAGAAATGTTAAAATAAAAGCTGCTAAGGGCCACCAAACATAGACTTCCTATTAAAACCTTTAATAACTTGCTGAATCTGGCCATCATACAGTTCATATTTAAATTAAACGCTTTCAATAAAATTAGCTGCTAAGTTTGGCCTCCCACAATAACAGTGACAATTCTTTACCTTATAGCGTTGCCTGCAAAACAGGTAGCAGAATGCTAAAATTTAAGTCATGACAACACTGATTCTATCAAATGACATTAACCTTATATCTATGTAACACAATATTTTCAAAAACATTATCTTCAATAACCTTGGCTGCTAAATTTGGCCTCCAACAACCTAATTACAGAGGAAAAAGGGAAAAAAAAGCTGCTATTTCTTGTCATCACAAATTTGATATTCTTGTGAAATGCAACAGTGATAATTATCTACCTTACAGCAGAATGGTAAAATAGAAGTCATGACAACATTGAAAATGTTATTAACCTTAGCTGCTAAATTGTCTATTAATTCTAACATCTATATAAAATCTATTTTATATATATTTTGATATTTTCAAAAATATTAGCTGCTAACTTTAGCTACCATAAATTTCCTCTTAAAATAAAACCTTCAAAAACTTTAGCTGCTAAATGTGTCCCCCCACAATTTTTTTAATTTTAAGGGAAAAGGAAAAAGTGATGTAACATTAACTGCTAATTCTTGCCATTATAAATTTTTTATGATTATGAAACGTAACAGTGACAATTATTTCCTGTTGTGTTGCCTTCAAAAAACGTAGCAGAATGGTAAAATGGAAATCATGACAACATTGATTTGATGTGATGAATGTCATTAATATTAGCTGCTCACTTTGGCCACGACATATTAAATGTGTAGATGAAATTAAGAGTGCTCCTAACCTTAGCTCTTATTTACATATATCAAAGATCTAATGGCCACATCTGTGTAAAACATGATATTTTCATATTTTTTCGATGACATTAGATTAAATTAAGAAGAGTTTTATTAATCTCATCTTTTAATAATGGTAACATTTGCTTTTAATACATTTATTTAAAATTTTATATTGATATGAAGTTCAACATTGAGACTTATATTACTTAAATTAGAGCATTGCCTATAAAAAAGGATGGCAGCAGAATGGTAAAATGGAAATCATGACAACATATTTATCCATTAGTGAATGTAACATCATAAAATGTGTAGGTGAAATAATATGGTATCATTATAATTAGATGCCAATTTGTTGATCAATTACTTAATGTGAAAAAAACCTTTGATGCTAAGCTTGGCTTCCAACAATCTAATGCTTTCTGAAATTGATTTAATATGGAAAAACGTTTATAACCTTAGTTGTTAATTTTGCCATATTATATTAGCTAAAAATATATCATTTACTTTGGATTGTACCTTTGGCAACAATATTACTATTTAAATAAAAATGAAATGGTAACAATTACATCACACCAAGTGAAGTGAAGCAGTAAAATTAATTTAGCTTGAAAGGCAAAGCCAAAAACCTGCAACTACTTCTTCAGCTGAGAAAAAACAACTGCTTTTATACCCCTTTCTCTTCTGAATAATCAGCCTGGGTTGAACCACACTTCAGTCAGGGAATCTTGATGAATCTAATTTAAAAAGATTGTTTGACAAAAGTTACTTTTGTCAGTAACCATCAACATTATTAACTATATTATCGCTAAATATCAGACAAATAGTTATTAACACAGTACATTGAATATATGACCAACCCCACAGTCATGGTATAACCCGTGACATCATTGATGACATCAGCAAGAGCATAAAAGAGGGAAGTGTTTGGCGACTGCCCCCTCTCTCAACTCCTTGAAGGTGAATATGGAGGTTAAAGCAATGAGGTATAATAGAAATTGGCTATTTAGTCAAAAATAGAGATTGTAAGCAGCCATGCTGACAACAAACCTGCTTTATTAGGTGTTTCTAGTGCTGAAGATTAAGAAGGAAAGTTGGCTAAACATGGAATAAAATGGAGATTTCAGTTTAAAAGATAGCTTTAACCCCTCCTACCCTCAGAATACTACATGGCTAGTAAAGCGCCAGTGACAGCTGGTAGCAATTGACCTCATGGATTTAATAGAAAGATGAAAAAAATAAACTAAATTAGGGTATACAAGGCTAGTAACATTTTTCAGACAATAGCTTTAGGTGTTAAAAGTTTTAAATTTTGAAAACTAGAAGCTTGGTATTTCCTGTTATATTAAGCAGCATTTACAAACAAGTTTAGATATTACAAGGTCACATTGGCTGCCTCAACTTCTAATGTTTGGGGGCTAGTATTAATTTCTACAATAACATTTGCTGCTAACTTCTGGACATTGAAAGGCACGCATGAGCCATTAACTTTTGGTACTCTTTTAGATGTTTGGTTTGACTTTTAATCATATCATTTTCCCATTTTTGGGGTTTTAATTTACATTTGTGGTTTATTTTTTGCCTTCAACCATTTTAATTTTCATGACTGCACTGCCTGATACCCTTAAACACAAGGGCATGACTGAAGTTATTGCTGATTGTTATTATTTACAGTCCTTCTAATTAGTACCAGGGATGTCCATCATGTCCTGTGTATTCCTCAATAAAAGCTTAATTCATGAAACACTGTGTATGTGTGTCTGTATGTGTGACTTTTAATGCAAATTTAAATGACAAAGTAATATTACCGGTATTATTTGTACTACTCCTACTATTTCAAAATAACTTGTATTTAAACTTGATTATGAATTTTATGCTTTTCACTCATTTGCATTGGCTATATTATGTACTAAGCAACATTTGTGTGAATGGAATTTAATGATGTTTTTCCCTGCATTTTGATACTTGATGCCATTGATATTACAACACAAAGTGACTGATTTGTAATTAACCCGTGGGGAACAACATGGTTGAGTGTTGATGAAATGCAGAGACCAATCAATTGTTACCAACATGACTTGGTTATCATGATTACTGTCATTATTGTTTTTGATATAATTAGTTGTAGTATTAGCCGTAGTCGTATAAATGCAATGAGATAGGAATTAACCCAGTGCATGGGTAATGTGTAATTCTGCAATAGAGTTAATTCCCTAGGTTGGGACAAATGAACAGTCTGCCACTCTAGGTTAAATGGTAAACCCAGCATTTTGGTTGTGTGTTGTGTCCTCTAGTTTGTTATAGTGGGGCATTATTTAATACTGTAACTCAGGAATGGGAGATTATGACCATATTTTCTGCAACTGGTTAATGAAGGCATTCAACAGCAAGTCTATAATTCACTTTTAACCCAGCAGTTTTCTGAGTTTAGGAATTTGTGAAAAGATACAGAGTAAAATCTGAATATACATCCATCTGTATTTTTTATCAGCTAATTATACATGTAAAGGTTTCACAAGCAACAAGCATTTGACAAACACTTTGCTTCACTTTCTGCTACAGGTGCTCCTTGCTAGAAGAAACTGGGAGAAGTCTATTACACTCTGCCCAGGTCTGCACATGAAAACATCTACCTGCCTCCAAGGTTGGTGATTATTCTGTTGTGTGTGTGTGTGTGTGTGTGTGTGTGTATATATATAAAATGCTGTTCTTGAACTCTTTTGGTGTCTGAGTAAGAAAGGGATGGTGGGGAGTCAGTTACTGACTGTATAACTGCATTGGCCGAGTATTTAAAATGAGCAATTTCTACTGTTGATGTGATGTATTTCACACAGAATACATCAGAATAATCAATGTTCATACAGAGAGAAGCACCATGGGTGTTTTTTATTTTCAAAAAGCAACATGGCACAAAACAAGTATGATCTTTAAATTCAGTGACAAAATTTATTGGAAAGTAGCCACCACCTCTAAATTACTCAGGCTTGTATGGCTATCTGTCAGAAATGTGTAGCTGCTGGCTGCCTGGTGACTTTTAACCAGTGTATTCAAATTCAGCTGAAAATGAGTCAGCTATGTGTAATGATCGTGATGGCTTTTGAAGCTCTGCTGCTCTTTGCATGTGAGTTTTCATTTTCTCAATCCTCCAAGATCCCAGTTTTATTGAAACAGATTAGGTTTGTTATCTGTTTAATTCATGCAACTGTCACATCACATTAGAACAAGATGGTGAGCAATAACAGTAAACAAAAGTGAGACTGATGGAGAAACAATACATATTACAAACTTGAATTGCTGCCTGTATGATAGCTGCTGATTGCAGGCATTATTGGACAGAATCGAATGAATTGCTGTGAGAGTAGTGGAAGTTTGTGCTAACCTCATATTTGTGTGTGCTAATTTGCTAAATGCAAAATTTGCAGGTATAATTTCTCAGTTAAGAGGTTGTTGGACCAGTGGATACTCTGACTGGATTCATGAATGATGGAAGTGGCTGAGTGTCCTACTGTGATTGGTATCATGCCAGACACCTAGTTTAACTACTGTATCTTATTGCCCTGTAATCATAACATTATGATTTAATTAATCAATGATCTTCTTTCCACTGTATTATCAGAAAACAAGTGAGCTACAAAGAATCATAGGTCATTTGTCTCTATCCTCTGATACCCATAGGAGTGTCTCCTGAAATAGTGCCTCCATGGCAGCAGGCAATCTTGACTTTCATTGTATTTCCAGTAAATTTGTACATGCTTCAGCTGATTGAATGGCTTCTGTTTGGTTAGATTTGGGCACAAAAACAACTTAGTTAGGTTACTGGAAAGATTATGGTTTGGATTTAAGTAAGTATTTATTTAAAGTTTAAAAACCTTATTGGTTAGATACATAAACATGCAGTTCATGGCTGTGATCACAGTAATGACTATTGGTTTCAAATTGATAATGAACGGTGGTCCTGTGTTTTCTGGACCCACCCATTGACCCACCCAACAGTCTCCCAATGCAGGCTGAGTGGCTTTTTATGCTACCTGGCTTCATCCTTTCCACTTGTCGTAATACAGCGATTAGAGGTCACGTAACAATAACACACAATAATTGGTTGTTTATTTTTTTAGTTGAGGACAGTCCCAGAATTTTAGATTCTGATCAGCAATTACACAAAGCCAAAAAAAGCAAAAAGTGTCTTATAAGGTGTTGATTCTTGCACAGATGCTTTAGTCCAACATCTACGCTTGCTGTATTAATTGGTTTGATTATGTATTCAGTTGGCGGATGGTAATGATAGCTAAGAGAGTATTTGATTCAGTCTGACTCAACCTCTGATTTTGAAGGTTCAGAAATCCTCTGTAGGATGAATACCCATCTCTGTGTGCTTCATCCTCAGAGAAAAAACAGTACAACAGCAGCAACAGAGCTCAATAACAAACAGCATCAATACATCCTTGGAGTCCAGTGTCTGTGTATTTCACATGAAGTTACTTTTACAGAGCAGATGAATGATTATAAATTCTGTCTTCTCTGCTCAACGCAATTGCATCATTCACATCCATGTTGAGCAGATGTTTTTTCAGACAGTTCTCAGACAGTTTTTTGGGTGCACGGTTATAGAAAGTTGTCTTGGATGCATTTCCATTTCTGTGCAAATACATAATTTTTACATTTGCTTATGTGGCTGATAAGATGCTGTGCTGGTGCATATTGACATGCATTTTATGCCCCTTTTGCTCTGAAATTAATGCCCTAGGTTTAAAGATAAGGCAATTGCCAATCTGTTTCTGTTGGATATACGTCCATTGCATAAGACTCTTTTTCTTTTGCATCAACTCCATTGATGGGGGGTTGGGAAAAATATACAGGTATACATAGGCTTGCTTTGTTAGTTAATGTCAAATGTTTCCATTTGTCTTTTCTCCTTCCTTTATATTTGATAAGTTATCATGTATTTTCATGGCTCATCCTTTTAAATCATTGAACACCCTTTACACAACAGACATATTTTTTGTTCACTGTGATGCTACTAGATTTCAAGTGCTTGTTGTGATCTTTCGAAAAAGTAACACCAGCAGGAGCAGTGTGTCTTTAAGCAATGCCTTGCAGGGAAAAAAATGAATGGAAAGAGATTAAAGAAGAGAGATGAGTAAGGAGACAAAGAGATGGATAACAAGAGAGGGGACAGGACAACAGACAGACAGCAAAGTGTGAGTGAGAAAGACCATGTCACACTATTTTTCATCCAGACTCATTATGCCTCTCCGTTTGGCTTTATGTCACTGCAAATTGTTACTACGTACTACTGTTTTAGCTAGTTGTTGCACCACAGTCTCCATTTTGTTCCCGTCTGCTGACCCATGATGCCACATGAGATGAGATCATGTGGTTAACTTGTTCCCTCTGGCATGATAATCTGAGTTATATTTTGCCCTGTGTGATTTGCCATTATTTTCAAGTTGTGGTGTGTTCATATTTAAGATCTTACTTAAGTTTGAGATGCAACCCGATCAAAATCGATTTACTCCTATTGCCTGAGGTTGGTTTTAACTAGTCTTAACTTAGAGGAATCTATAAATTGTACATGGCTGTTTTGTCTTGTCTTGTTCCTGCTCCTATCTTGTTTGCTGCAGTTTGGCATCCTTCTCTACCCATTTTCATTCTTCAACAATACCAAACCTCCCATTGCAATATTTGCAAATGAAAACACTTCTCATATTCCCTGTGAAGAACTGCATGTACTGTATGGAAGATGGTGTCTAGATTTTGTCCAAAAATATGTGTAGTTAACAACGTAGATTGTTTGTACAATTTAGGAAGCCATTTTCTCTCAAATACCCAAAAGGAGTATGTACATAAATTGTTCCCAAAAAATAAATACATTTTAGAAAGCTGAACTACCCTGCCTTCAGAGTGTGAGCTGAAAACAGGCTCTTTAAACAGTTTTTTGTGGGGTAGGATTGAAAAAGTCAGAAGTCACTATTTCTGTAATCATAGTCCATCTATAATGTTGAACTGAGGAGGCTTTGATCATAAGATCCTGTATTGAAACAATTTCACTATTTGGTATGTCTTCCTCTCCCTCTTCACTCTTTGTTTCTAGAGTGTGTCTTTTTTTTAACTTTTAATTTCATCAACTATGCTTTCCAACAATCAGCCTCACCTGCTAATATTTTTTTCTCACTTCTGCAATAATTTCTTTATTGTTCTTCTACCTTTGCTGCTCCCTGGTTCCCCAAGATAAGAATGGTAAATAAAGACAAGATTTCATAGTTTCTCAAAACAATATTGACCTACAGATAAATTATCTGTCAGTCACACCATGAGTGTGTGTATACCCGTGCTCTGTCCATTTGCATCATTTACATCTTCCTTATAGCTGATTATGACTTTAAATGTGCATTTTATTGTGTATTTGAAAATGTGAGCTTTAAATGTGATGACAGAGTATGTGAAGATGGCACATGTAATTTGAGGTAGCCACTTAGTCTTGTGTGCGTGTATGTTACTATGTGTTTGCATGAGCTTTGTGAGCAGTAACCAAGCGGAAATGACAGTAATTAAATAAATGAGCTACATCTGCACCTGAGGGGGTAGAGAGAGAGAGAGAGAGAGATACAAAATGTTAAGCTGCCTCATCTCAGAAAGAAAGGGAAATTAGAAGGTGTACAAAGAGGAGGATGGTTTTCAGGAAGATTATGACAGGGGTATAGATGTAGAGATCTAAGAGAAATAAGATGAGAGGAGAGGCAGTTGGGGAGAGACAAAAAAAAAAAAAAAAATTTAAAACAGCAGAAAACTATGCAGTTTTCTTGCACTCTTACCAAGTGCAGTACTTTCCTCTCATACTGTCCTATCCTCCCCCTTTCGCCTTCCTGGTCTTCATGAACCACAAATGAGGGGAGGGAGGCCTGCAGGCCCTGTAACCCAGAGAGTCACCCCTCAACAAAGCTGCTGGCTGGAGCTCCAAGCTCTGACTGGGCCTTTCTGATTCAGAAAAGCTTAATGTATCACAGCTTTACATGACCTAGTAAAAAACTTGTCAAATGGAAATAATTCCTCCTACAGTGCTGTAATTTATATGTTTCCTGACCTGGCAGTGTATGGATTCAAGTTGCGACATCATCACTGAAATGCAACAAACATTTTTATCGTTAAATCAGGGAGACACCCCTCTGCACTTCAGGTTACACCATGCTGCTTCAAAGGCAAATGGTGATAGTTCAGCTTTTTATTTCCTTTTGATGAGCTGCACTGCTGATACTGTTGAGATTAAATTCTTTTTATCATACACACATAATAATTAAAAGTTTCAAAGGATTTTTTACACAGAAAATAAGAAATTAACATGCTGTTACACAAAACATCCTTTAGATAGTTCCCATCGGCAGAAAGTGCAACACAGTATAATGCATAGAAAAGAGGACTTTTTGGACAAACTCGCATACAATTTGTCTCTTCAAGTTGAACCATGCAGCTTCAGATGGTGCATATAATGCACATAGTTTAACAATGAAGAGGAGGATATGATTTCACCTTATTGTGAATGTAAATTGTCTTCATGTGACCAGCAGTGTAGCCAAAATCACATTGATTCCTTCACCAGATGTGTATTTTACATACTATATGTAGTGAAGGTTCAATAAAGTGATCCTCAGATCACTTGAACATTTAGGATTTTTTACCATAGACAATGACTAAATTCAAATTGAATATTGGCACCAATCATTATTTCTAAAATCCCATCAGTCTACCAACCTTTATAGAAGAAGTTAGGGCAAGCGAATTCAATTAATGAGGGCATGAATAATTCTTGGAAAGATACTCTTTTTGTTCTGTAGAAGTAAAGGAGGCAGAAACGATAATTGGGCTTATTAATCTAAAACAACCTCCTACTCACACTGTCTTACATTTTTCACTATTTTAAGTTTTTAGCATCGACCTTCATGAACTAAATTGTTGAAATGCTACGAAATAAGCAAAGTGTTGCCAGATGGTGGTATAATGGCTTGTGAGGTGCTGAGTATCTCTTTTTGTGTTTCAGAAGATGAGTGGATATTATATCTACATGTCCATGGGTGGAGAGGATGCTCTTCTAAGTGAGCAAATTCTTGCAGATGTTGATTGTCTGTGAAAGAAACTGAGGTTGCAAATGCTAATATACTGTGCGCAATGAGGATGGTGTGGGATATGGGTTAATGATTCAGACAATAACACCCACCTGTTCTCTCCTGTAAGAATATGCTGCTTTTCCACGTGTGTGTGTGTGTGTGTGAGAGAGAGAACAATTGCAACCACGCTTTGGACTGATATCAGATATAATGGAAAAACCAAGGCTGTACAATTAACTGGGAGTTTTGTAAAATATTATTACTAGTGTGACCAGCTTAAGATGTAGTGATAATCCTCTTTAGCTTTATGAAAAGGTATGTCCATCATCAGTAACAATCCTGAACAAGCTTCATACATGTTTCCTAAGATACTTCATAGCTATATAGGGAATTTGCTATGAAGTATCTTAGTTGTAGATATATGCTATATAGCAGTTTTCCATGTTTAATTGGTTGATTGATTTAGCACCAGCACTCTTTAAGAAGAGTTTCAATGAAGAGAAATGAATGTAAATTAAATTAATGTAGCTGCAAAACAAATGATCCTGTTTTCATTCTTGTTATTTTACTTTGGAAGGACTAATGTATGTGGTAATATACTGTATAAATTAGTTTAAAGTGCTTTCGTGCAACAGCCTGTAGATACTGTGATTAACCTGTCAGCTAGCTTGAAAATGTCGAGCTAGGCACCCATGAGCAGAGCATCTCCGACAGCACCTTCTTTCACATGGTGTATAAATACAGCTGTCTTTGCAGGTGATCACCAGTCTAGTGGAGCTGTCACAGCCAGGGAGTAAGCACTGCCTCAAAGGCACAATTCAGAGGAAGAAAGTCCTTTAAAAACTTGACTACTACTATGTTGGTGTGAGACTTTATGCATTGTTGTCATTGTCTTTTCTGATTTCATACCAGCTGAGCTGAGACTGAAGTGTTGCAGGAAGTGGCCAAGTGCAAACACACCAAACCAAACAGTACAATTTGATGGAAAGATGTGAAGGGATTGCATGTTGTCTTTTTGTTCACTTAAAGTAAATTACTCTCATTGATTTTGTCTTTATTCTTCAGTCATTTAGCTCTGAGTGGCTGAGTCAGACATCCAGTTGTAGTAAAGCCAGTAAACCAAGGACTGAATTTACAAAGATGCTACACTTTAAGCAAGACAAACACACAGCTACTATCAATACACATCAGCAGGGAAAAGAATTAAACAGCCTTGTTGTGGCGTCGCTGACAGACAGCACAGGCAACACACACAAGCATATTTTCACATCAGAGAAACACACACACAGCAGCACTGAAACTCACAGACTTACAGCACAGACCCTGCAGCTCAAGACACAGTTATACACGGCACAGGGAGCTGATGGGAGTGGAACGGCCTCACTCCATGTTTTCTGTGTTGGACTTCGGCCGACTGGTCCACTTTGATTTGACCATGCAGCTGAAGCATATTGAGAATTTATTTGTACACATTTTGAAAATTCATCTTCACTCCTCAGATGGCTGCCTTGGATTCTGTCTGATCAGTGCCATGCTAGCTTGTGTTGCACAGCTTGTGAAAATAAATGTTGAAGCACTTTTCTGGCTCCTATTGCTGGTGCCAGGAAAGCTGACTGCTGAAGTAACCAGAGACACACAGTCTCCTAAAAATACAGAGTGCAGGTCCTGACAGTGGATTTCTCTTCTTCTAATGCTTGTTTTAGGCGCACTTCGCACTGCAACTTCAAATTATTTTCATTATTCATTAATCTGTCAATCCCATCCATTTTCTATATGGAGCTGTGACAGCTGACATTTGGTGAGGGCGGGGTAGAGTCACGATTAACCTAAACGTGCACATTTTTAGACTGTGGGAGGAAGCTGGAATACCTGGAGAGAACCCATGCAAGCACAGGGAGAACATGCAATCTCAAACCCAGAACCTTCTTGATGTCAGGCGACAGTGCTAACCACCGCACCACCTTGCCGCCCTAATCTGTCAACCTTTGTATTTATTTATTATTTTCTCTTTTCAATAACAGATTAATTTTGTGTACAACATGTCAGAAAATGGTGAGATTAGCTATTCAAACCAATTCTTTTGTCCAAACAACAATTTTAAGACATAACATTTTAAGACATGAGCTAAAGCAGATGACTTGAATGAGTATTTGATCATCCGATTTTTTTCTTGATTGACTAATCTATTATTTAACTAGTATTTCAGCAGCTGATTTGTCACAGAATAGATATAGCCACATCTTATTGTTGCTCTATGAAGAAACTTTAACACTGTGATGTACGTAAAGGACAATTTTGAATGAGAAACATCTTATCTCTCTGACAGCAGCTATAGAAGGAAGTGACTCCGTGTGAGGAAGAGAATGATACAGACAAGGTGAAGACAAAAACACAAGGAGAAAATGGAAGAAAAACACAAAAATCTGAAAGACTGGACATCAACAACAAACACATTGTTAAAGTGCATATCTGAAGAAGAAATCTTAAAGGAAGATGTTACTGAAACTATAGTCCTCTGTCCTTTTCTTTTGAGTGTTTACAGCCAAATGATCTCTCCTCCTATTTGGTGCAAACACATCTGAACCATGAAATGTGACCGTCTGTCTTTCACTGTCAGTGGACCAACAGCACTGTACATCACATGGTAAAGAACAGACTCTCCAAATTGTTTCCGGCTTTTGGAGAGACTTACTCACTGCTCTCTGTGTCAAATCAGATAAGGTTGGTGCTGTACCACCTCCGATGTTTAAACCTTGTCTGCATCACAAATGGTCCTAAGCAAAGCCAAAAATAAAAAAGGAAGCCATGTTTGGGTATTATTATCTTGATCATGAAGTATTCTTCAAGCTTCACCAAACTTCATAGGATGGATGACAAACATGCAAAAAACATTTGAAAAGTGCAAAATTCTTAGACAAGAAGGATGTTGATGGTCAAATCCATATTTTTCTGTCACTAATGCACAGGAAGATATGATTAAAACAAGGGGTGGGGGCATATTCTAGTAATTTCACAGGATTCATAGGATTATACTGGTATGTGGGGTAGCTAGTAGGAACATAAAAAGATATGTGGCAATTGATTGATGTATGGTTATTAAGGGTGCAAAATACCATTTTTCCTTCGTACAAAATAGATCCTGATTTTAGAGATATTTTACCTCTGGCAGAAAAACATCCTTTTTAAGATTACATTTTCTACTTTCTACTCCAGTGTCATAGGAGTTCTAAGAAATAAAGGATAAACACATTTTCAGTATGTATAGCATTTGCGATGCGAATTATGTCAACATTCCCTGAATAATAATACATTAAGATATTTCAGCAGCCTCAGAGTACTTCCTAGCTGCTAACCAGAAAATAATGGAACAGCAAAATCACCAAGCATGTACCTAATTCAATCCTGTTGTTAGATGGTAAAACAATAATAGATTTTGTCACCTGTCATAGTATGTTTTAAATGTTATTTTTATGCGTATGTTAATTGTAAAATATGGAATAGAAAATTCAACCACTCCATTGAATACAGAGCTATTACTTAATTTGATAATAAGACCAAATCAGAGCTTGCATTACAGGGTTGCTGCAGTAGAAGATGTTACCTGCATGGTGTTCAGCCATGCATTGATTATATCAGCATCACCATCTTTCTTTATTTTTTAGACAGAAAACTCATTTGGTTAAGTTAACAAGCTAAGATGTGTCTGCTCTGTGCAGCAGCAGAGTCACATCCAAGTCCTTATTATGTGATGAAAGTTGATTGGCAAGACAACTGGCAGAGGATTTGGTGTCAAACTGAAAAACAAAAGTGCCTATTTGGCAACATTTCAGATTTAAAGCCAATGCCAAAGGGGAACCAGATAACATTATTGAGGCAATCTGCAGAAATGATGGCAGTGTCTGGAGGTAAAACCTCCAATCTTCAGATATTGAGCCAGCATGTCTTTTCTTGTAAAATGTCTGGTGTAATTGATAACATTGGTGTCAAGAGTTTAACACCACATGACAAAATTTCCACTCTGTGGCATTCCTGTTGCATTAATGATCAATAATAATAATAATATAGCCATGCAATTTTTTTTTTTTTTGTGGAGGTAAAACATGCATTGAATTAATGTCATATTGGTACAAAAATTTTGTTTCAATAATCTCAATATCCCTTGTGTAGGAATTTGCACTTATTTCTAAATCTAGGGCCCCATAGAAAATCAAAAGGCAGCTGAAAACATATCCTTATTCTATCATACCAGATTAGGAGCGGCTAGAAATAATACTTTTATGGGTTATTTATGGCCAAACTTCCCAGATAAGTTGTTGTGAGAGTGCAAAAATAAAAAAAATAAAAAATCAAGACCAAAAACACATAAAAAAAAACAAGTGAACAAAAATATTTTACACGTTTTAGCTTTATGACAAAAACAACATATAGACAAAAGATTTTTCTGGACTTTGTCTGATTTGCCACAGAATGACCTGCTGCAAGGTCATAAGAAAATCATCTATACGCTCTGCCACTTTCTCTTCAAAAAAGCATAAACGTTGAACCAAGGAGCTCTGGGCATATCTTTCTTCATCGACCCAGGGCGACCTCTCCTCACCCAAATTATTTTGCCATCTACCTCTGTATTAATCTTGCTGTCTGTCCTATCTCTCCTTTTCATCTCACTCTATCCATCTGTCGCCTCTCTGCAATCCTCTCCCTTGATCTATCTGTCTGTCGACCCTTTCTCTTCTACATCTCTGTCTGTTCATCTATCTGAATCTCTCTCTCTCTCTCTCTCTCTCTCTCTCTCTCTCTCTCTTCAGGGGACATTGGCCCAGTCAAATCGATCACATCAGCCTGTCCGTGTCCCCCTCGCCCCACACACACACACACACACACACACACACACACACACACACACACACATCTCTTTCTCCCCTCCCCCTTGTACACCTCTGGCTGCACAGACCAGACCATCCATCAGTCTCTCTCTGTCTCGCGCACATATACACAGGCCTCTATTTTGACATAGAAAGGTGTTTTGCACTGCATCTGTCCACTTGTCTCTTGTATCTGTCTTTTGCATCATGTACTTCTCTTTTTTTTATTTTATCTTTTGCTCTGTCAATCTGTCCATCCATCTGTCTCTGTCTGCCTCAATCCAAACATCACATCCCTGTCTACTGTTTGTGTTTCCAAGACGATGCATGAATACAGTTGCGTTCCGTCTCTGTCGTCGCGCCTGGCAACGCTCCACTGCTTCATTACCACGGCAACAGAAAACTGTCCCCTTTCATTACAGAGCTTATTAAAGCTGCATGCACATATGCTTACACACACACACACACACACACACACACACACACAGAACTAAAATGGCAGGAGTAAAATGTATGTTTAGGCATGCACACACAGATACACATAGCCATGGAAGAGAGTGACGCTTAGACTCGAGCATATTAACTGGCTGTATAATTGCCTGGCCATATTATACTTGATGCTTCGCTTCTAGTATGTTAGACATTCAACATACTGCAGGACACGCACTGCTGGGCTCAACTTAACAGCATTAAGTGCACTTCAGTGCCTGGCCAGGGCCTTAACAAACGATACACACTGCATGCACTGCTGAGTCTCAACTAAAGGCTCAATTCACTGCCAAAAACAAGCTGAAGCAGCCCCCTCACAGCAGGCAAGACTCATGAACAGTTTGAGGATCTCTATCTGTATGTCTTACAAATTAATTTCTTCAATTCGACAAGTGGCAGGTTTTAAACTGTATTTAAGATGATGAATTGGCTAATACATATTAAGGAAATTGAAGGATAAACTCAAAAGTCCTAATATCCGATTCAAGTAATGTTGCCTTGGACTGACAGATGTGTGTTTTTCTCAAGAGGTGAAACTACTTCAGGCTGTGTATTAAGCTGATGATACCACTTTTACACAACTCAGTGGTCAAGTCAGTTGTCACTTCTTCCCTTTTTGCTTGGCTGGCCAGTATGAGCCCTGCCAACAGAAATTGGCTGAAAAGCGTAGCAACTGAAATTACAGGTGTCAAACGACCTCAGATGGTTGACAACTGTAACAAGCAGGCTGTCAGGAGCGCTAAGGCCGCCTTAAATTGTCCCTCCCCCGGCATCTCATTTATGAGGGGTTATAGTGACGCCCCTTGAGGCACAGTTTGGAAAATGCAAGGTCCAACAGAAGGACAAACACAAGGGGGAGGCTTTACTTAATGTGCAACATACAGGTGGGTGACAAATTAAAGCAAACCCTGAATAAATAAATGGAGAAATATAAGAGATGCACATGAATCCACACAAGCTGTAGGATCCAATTGGATTTCAGTTTGGTTTCAGTTTCAGTCGATGATGTGAATCACATGTCACTTATACGCTCATCTGAATGAACAGATTTTGAAGCAACGTATCAGTCTTCTCCACCTCCATTATTAACACCTAATGAGACTGGCTCATAACTACCATAACTGTATATTGTCGCTGACTAAGCAACTTAATCTCTGTTCAAATGCACTTCATCAAGCCAGTGAGGGAGTACATACCTGTGCTGTACTTGAAATCTCTGTTCTGTTACTGTTGGATTTAATTAATTATCCTCTTCCTGGTTGGCAAAATATCCAGATTCAAGAAGTTCAATATAAATAAATAAGATCAATATAGAAAACATTTGATTCTGGTAGCTGGCTTTTCATATGTAGCTGACATGGACCATCACTCTCATTAGTTAAATGATAAACATGACACAAGTAAGTTAAGTAACACTGATTTCTTAATGTCTAAAATCAAACTTTCACCTGTTGTCTGGTGACTGTGTACTCTGCAAGCCACTGTCTGCGTTTAGCCAAAGATTTATCAGTGAAAGTAAACATTAATCCAAAAAAAACCAAAACAAAACAAAAAAAAAAAAAAACTGCAAGTGACTGTGTGTTTTTGCAGTCCAAGAAGACCAACGCTCCTCTTGAGAAAAATATTCTATCTGATCTGTCACATTGATTTCAGTAGAATCTCCGAATTAAACATTTATCTATATCATGCATTTAATCAATATTTTATACTCGTACTCTTATCATCATAATTAATCTGCATCAGGGCATCCAGTATTTGGATCAAGTTATCCAATAGTTCTTTTGCTTTAGCTCCATATGTAATTGTGGCTATTGGTTAACATTAATTTGACTGTCAATAAAAACTACACCCTTCATGACCAAAAGAGAGAGAACGAGCGAGATCTAGATCTTAGAGATCTGTTGCAGTTACTTGTAACTTATTTGCAAAGGTTGAAAGCTAAAAGGATTTGGATTATTCAGATGGAATAAGTGGATTTGAAACTACATTCAGATTCATCTGTCTGAAAGCAACAATAAAAAAAGTTTAACTTGACTCTTCACATTATCTACATCTACTCTGAAGTCTAATAGCAGAACTAGATAATAGAGGAATGTTTCACCTTAGTTGTTTACCTCATGAAAGGAGAAAGCTTCAGTAATGTTTTATACATGCAGTCTATGGCTTAATTTTCATTCCTACTCTGTGTGTTTTGTTTTATGCATCCATCTCTTTTCAGTGCACCTGGCTGCCAACAGACATGCACATCAGGGACAAGCTGTTCAAACAGGCCCTGATACAAAGGATAGCAGCATGTGGTGAACGATGCACTCATTCCTTTTCAAAAAAGGGTAACAGGCAGAAATAAATGTTTCTATGGTATAATCAGTTACCTGATCCATAGTGCAACCTTGAGCCGAAGCGTGGCATTTTAGACTGTAGAGATAAGACATTATCCTTCCTGAAATAAATGGTAATCAGTACTGACACAGACTGAACCTGTCTGTAAAAAATGAATCTTTTTGAACCACATGTCTTGCTTTTTCAATGGTGATTAGCGGCCAGAAAGGTAACTGTCCAGCCGCAGCAGTGTAGTTGAATGAATCTGAGACCCGCTGCAGGGGAGGAGACCTTCCAGATCACCAGTTTAAGAATCTGGGTCATGGGCTTAAAACATTTAAGTACCCTTGTCAAGAAAATTCCCAGTCTGAGGCTTTAATAGTAGCTGTAGTATCACTTCCAGCCCAGTGGCTGACTGGGGCTTCATGCCCACATCCTTTCTAACTGGATGTATTCTGCATCAGTGGATTGCCGTCATTGCGATACATCTAATATGGCTGTTGCATGGTTCTAGTTTGGATTTCAGAAGGTTTATCTCACATCCTCTCCACCATTCTCCTTCTCTTTCTGTGTTTGACAAGGGACTCGTGTTTTCCAGCTGGGTGTAATTCAACATCGATAACACTTATCTGTGCTCTGTTGATCTTCCCTGGCACTGGGAAGGCAACGGGATAACCCCTCTCGTGTGGCACTTCTGGCAGGCAAACCTCAACAGCTGGAGATGATCTCAGGTTTTTTTTTTTTTTTTTTTTTTTTTTTCAAAGTTTGGGTACAAAACCAAAAAAAGTGGCAGGGGAAGATTAGTCCCAGTCCCCAAGTAAATCTAGTGAAAATGAAGAAAAGTTTTTAAGCTGCATTGTGTTGTTTAAGTATTCCCAGGGCAATGTAACACAAAGAAGACTGCAAGTTTGTGGGCTAGTGGGCTCAAAGGATGAGATTTTTGTTAGATAAGCCTAAACTGCCTGACGAATCACTTCTGCCAGGCAGGGAAAATATGAGAGTCCCAATGCTAAATATTGGAAAACAACAAATGCTACAGTACAATGTCCTCTTACATGTCGTTTCAGTCAAATGAAAGTTTTCTGCTGAAAAGTTGACATTTACAACTGGACTGCTTTATGCTTGTCGTTGTTAATGACAGGGATAATATATAATTATATGGCAGGTGTGAAAAAATCCATGTTAGCCACGAGTTAAAATGAAAATAAAATAAAACATTGCCATTACAGAATTATTTCTCAGACATAAAGCACAGGGCTACTAGCTTTATGATATTCATCAATAATGTTTATTATCCTGTAACAACCCATTTGCTTAAATTATTATTTGGAATGCTTTCTTGTTCAAATACACACTTATAGACCATGCACACACACATATCTTATTATATCCTTGTGCTTTTGATGCCTTTGGTTGTTGTGTTATATGTGAATATACATGTGGGTATAGGAGGGCATTTCAGGACAGTGGAGAAAGAGAATGTGTGTGTGGGCTGGTTGGTAGAGGCGTGAGTGTAATGTGTTAGCAGTAGCCTTGCTAGTTACCTAGGGACAGCTGGCTGTGAAAAGGCATTTCAGGAAGAATATCAGTGTGCCTTTGTACCTGTATGTGTGTCTCAGTAAACAGTGAGGCAGAGCATTTTTGATTGTGCATTATTGAGCAAGAATGTGTGTGTGTTTGTTTGAGAGTGTGTGTGTGTGTGTGTGTGTGTGTGTGTGTGTGTGTGTGTGTGTGTGTGTGTGTGTGTGTGTGTGTGTGTGTGTGTGTGTGTGTGTGTGTGTGTGTGTGCGTGCGTGTGCGTGTGCGCATGCTTTGTGTGTTAGAGGGACAGAGGTAAGACATGCTAACAGATTCAGCACAAATCCCTACCACCGGGGGAGCCCTCTGCCTCTCCTCCTGTCTTTCTGTCCACTTTGTAACCACACACATGCACACATGCACACACACAATGGCCTCAGCGGCTCTCCTTTTCCCACTGCTCATCAAGCACACACTTCCTCCCTTACTGGACCCTCTTTACACTGTAGTCTCTCTCCCCCTTTTTCTCCCTCTCATGCTCCCCTCATCCAGCCTCAGTTGTCCACTTTCATGAAACTGCTGCCTCTCACGCCTCTATCTTATGTTGTCTAGCAAAAGGAGTGGTGCACACATGTATCCAGCACAGACACAAACTGCAGATGGAAAAATAAAAACAGGGGAAACAGTGGGTGTACAGAGAGACAGACAGCTTTCAGTGGTGATTCAGAAATTATTACAACAATCAAATACATTTTCATGAGAAACTTGTTTTTCCTGTTATGAAATCTTTTGTCAATATCATACACAAATATGTACAGAATGTCAGAAAGATTATGGGCTATATGCAGCCACTCATATGAGAGGTTTGTTTGTTCCAGTGATGACAGCCTTTAAGTCAATTCCAGAGACAAGGAGAAAATACTTTGTGCCTGTGAGACAGAAATAACACTTCAATAATTCGTTAGACATTAGCCCTGTATGTTTTGTTTTGCGTAAGTGCCAGACTCCCTGAGGTACACTAGCAATCAAATATGAACATGGTAACACGGCACTGCCTCAATATTGATGCTGTTTGCTACAGGCCTGCTTGATTTAATAGCATCTTTTCAAATGGATTTACTACAGAATTTAAATGTATAATCCTCCAAAATGTAAAAGGTTTGCAAATATTGAGGAAAATCTATACGGTGTGGCAACATTTTGAAGCCTCCTCAGTGAAATCCTGAGCTAGGATGAAGAAAACGTTGCCATCTTTATTGTGTCAGTTCACAGTATATTTTTGAGAATATTTTCTGCTCTGTACGCTTTCAGAGCAGGTATTTCCCCGAAGTGTTGCACTAGCTGGCTCGAGTGCCACTGTGTAAATACTTTTGAATCCAGCCTTTACTTTTCTGGACATATGTTTGCAATAGTGATAAGTTTGGGTTTGGGGTTTGGTTTTTGGTTTTGGTTTGGGTGCTTACAGGTTTGTTTAAAGTCTTACACTGTGATTGTCATGTTTTGACACTTGCGTTTAGCAGATGGATTTTCATGAGCTATTAAAATTAGTATTTGGTTCAAGAGTGGTTCATAAACCCAGAGCGAAATGTTGGATAAAAGCTTTGATTAGTTGATCATATCTAATAAAGTCTTCACACGAGTGGAAGTGAGTTATTTTTATGTTTTGTATATATACAACATCAAATACATACTTATCATAAACAATATGGCTTAAAATCTAGATTGCATACAGGCTGTGTACAGGATAGACTTTTAATCCAAAGGCATTTGCTCCATTGCATACTGAAAAGATGCATGTTGTCTGTATGCAGCCATGATATCAAGCTACTGTTACTGAATTGAAAAATCTTCACCTCTGGTGAATCTTCTAAATGTGTGAACTATGTCTTCCACTCTCATCTTTAAAGCCCTTGTATATGTTAATGTGGCTTTCAAATTAGTCTGATGAGGTTTAACTCTTACACCTTTATAAAGCTACAGTTTCCCACAACCATTCTGCTCTGGTAGTTTGATGAAGGAAATAACCATGATTATGTTATCAAGGTTATCTCTGGACTTGGACATGAAAAATGCATATTAGAAGTGCTACGTTAAAAACTGCGGGTATGGAGTTTTAGAGATGTTGGCATTTACCAGCCATAGCATCCATGTAGCATCCAAGGTTTTTTGGATCTCAAACTAAAAGGATATCATGAGTGCTGCTGCTTCACTTTTGACTGTTCCCTTTTTAAATCTTTTGTGAATCCTCCAACTTTATTGAGATAGTAAATTGCTCAAGTGCCCCTTTTAAAAGTTTTGTATCATAACGATTTTATGCATAATGTAAAAGTGAGTTTTCTTACTCAGAAGTGAAGTTATGAAATCAGGGTAATCCACTCCAAGGTGTGCAGTTAAGTTTTTTCCTGGTCATGGACTGTTTCTGACAGGAAAGGAGAAGAAACAGCACTTTTCTTATAGTTTTAAAGGCATCACCTCTAGTCAGTTGTTTCATTGATGCAGGATATCATAGTAAATGATTGAGTAAGAGATAGGTGTACACAAACAGCTCAATAATTAACTGTATACACGATTGCAGGTATTTTTTTATAAGCAGAACCTTGTTGGGAAGTTATAGTTTTGAATGAGTCTTGAGCAGAAAACACTTCAAGGTTTAATCAGCACTGTTGAGACCTTGAGTGTTTTCACTGCATAAAATGTCCCTTAAGGGTCAGTAGTCAACTCACCTGAAGGAATCATTGTTTAAGTTGATATTTCTTTTTCATTTACACAAACCTTTGTATACACAAACCTATGGGAAAAAAGTTGGATGCAGACAAGTATTTCATTTTATGGCCAGAAATTCAGAGATATGTGCTTGAAATGAAATCAAATAATGATGGCAAATGAATATTTGTATTCTAGATATGGTGAATGAATAGCTCAATATGTTGTCATTGTGTGCTTAGATGTATCTGTGTAGGAGGGTGGGAAGAGAAGGTCAGATACAGTGGCACAATGGCACAAAAAAGAACACACACACAAAGTAATAATAGCTAACTCATTCAAAAAAGCCAAAGCAGCCTCAAGTAGATGTAGTTTAAATGTAATTTATTTTCCAATTTATTTCAAATGTTTTGATTAGTTTTGACCAGAGGCCATCATTTTTCTGATCATACAGTTCTACTGAGAAACTGAGAACTGCTGCTATTCTTTTATTTCACTTCTCCTTGAAATTTATTTTTACACAAAAGTTTTTTTTTTTTTTTTTCCAATTCACGTAGTTACACAATTTGTTGGTTTAGCAGCAGGTTGAGCCTTTTTACTGTCATTTTTTTGTGGGCTTCTCTGAAGAGGAATGTTTCTGTGCCAATTATTAAAAACACAAAGATCAGACATCAGATGACCTTTACATTTTGATGCGATCCTCCCAAGAAATATGATGACATCAGCCATTACAACTAATTCCAGACAAAACCCTCTATAAAGGACAAATAATGGTATGTTATAGATCAGAAAAAATGTCTGGGAAGGAAAGAAAATTATCCATTATATGTTATGAATGTTATTTATGTTATGTCATGTTATTTTAGAAGATTTGTTAGTTTTAGTTGCCTTCATGCTGTGGTAGATGTAAAAAAGTTTCACTGTTAACCTCTAAATAATTACCTTAGTTGCATTATGTGATTTCTGACTGCATGACAGACTCAGAAAGGCATGCTGTCATCAAATTTGTTATTGCTGAAGTTTTAACAATTTCTCTGCTTCAGCAAATGTGTTTCTGCCCATTTGACAAAGTATGTAAGAATATCTAAAGATCAGTCTGTAGCCACAAGGTAAACCACTCCATCTCCGCTCAACTAGTGAATGTATGTTTGGCATTTTGTGATGAAAAAGGCTGTTCATGATTTTATCTGTGCAGTGTCACTTACAGCTCAACTATGTGATCTGTGAGCCAGCGAGAAATACACAACAATGAGCAACTTCATACAGTTTCAGTTGACCAGAATGTTAATTTTCAGTGGGTTTGACTCGAGTGACCCTTCTCACATTAAACTAAGCTATTATTCATTGTTAATATCAGAAATATTGCATAATAGGGTTTTAATGTAGTCGCCTAGTGATTCGAGTTTTAGTCAGTGTGAGATTGTTTGTCTCAGAGTGGGAGTGAAGTGTGAAATATTCAAGCTTGGCACACAAGACTGGTACAGGGACTCTTACAGGGATTTACTGTCATTCACCATGATCATGCAAACGTGTATATACACACACACACGCAAGCAGACACATCCTACTGACATGGACCTTACAGCTTTATTTGCCGGGTCATGAGGTTATCTTAATGACGGTGTTTAATTTGCTACAGTCAATATTAGCTGACAACCATCAATGTGTATGTGTGCTGTTGCCAGTAAGTGGACACGTGAGCCTATAATGTGTGTGTGTGTGTGTGTGCAGCCAGCCACTGGGAGAAAGTAGTCAGCTAGGTGGGTGTAGTGGCATTGCCCCCATGGAGAGAAATTTTGGCTGTAAAATCCCAAATTTATCAAATTCTAATGACATTATTCCATCATATACACTGTTCCCAATTATTGCATTTAAATGGGTTTGTCAGCCCAATTGCAAATGTGATGAATTACTGTAAAACATCTGTATTTTAGCAGTTTGTGAATAGCTGTTAATATTGAAAACCAATCACATAAAAAAATACCACCATACTGAGCTGAAATTTGTAATTAAGAATCATTGTCAGCAGCAAAAAACTGACAATATATAACAAATTTCCATTTAATGTGACATCTGTTCTAAATCAAACTATTTCTCACAACAATTAAATTAAAACCAATTCAAAACAATACACTCCATACCTGTGTGCAGTCAGCGGGTGTAATTCACTCTCATTCATAAATAAAGCAGGAGAAAATTACCCAATTACAGGAAAACAAAATGTAAACCATGGATAAAATGTATGATTCAGAAAAATGTACATGTTTGGATCTTGCTGCAATAATATAAATAATTAAGTATCCATATATTATTTCAGGAAGATAATTTTTTGAAAACATGCTTAATTTGCTAATTGGCCAATAACAAAAAAATAAAAAATAAATTACAAAAATGCTGCAGAGCATTTTAAGCAGTAACATTACAGGCTGAGGCATTGCTACATTTTCCTTACATAATATAGACCTGTTACTTTGACAACATTGCCTGTTTCACTGTTTGTTTGAAATGTGCCTGTGTCTTCTACGGCTCAGCTGTAGAAAGCTCAAAGTGAAGATGATTCATTTGTTTGTTCCTTCAATATACCTGTACATCTGTGTGGTGTATATGGGAAATGCAGCACTTTCAGTGGACTTTTTATTGTTTACAGCCCAATCATCAAGTTGCTGCCACTGGTGTTTTCCGAAGTAGCCCAGCTAATGAGGATGTCACCTGTCTGTGGCTGTGTGGCCATGGGAAGCTCTGTGCAACCATTTGGGATTGGCATTCGTTAGCATTCAGGCCCCTGACTTATCTTTAGCTAATGCAGGGAGGCATGGGTGGAAAATCAGATTTTAATGGTGACCAAGATCTGATGCTTTTTCCACATTCAGCTGGCAAATGATTAGAATCTGTGCTCCATCATTCAACAGAGACAATACCCAAAGCTACAGGAGCCAATGAAAGCATTATGCCAAGATCTTTGAGACAGGCTTGGTGCTTTTCAGGTTCACACAAAATCCTTGACTAATGGTGACGTTTTTAACATTTTACATCAGCCGCTTTTAGGCAATTCAGCAGTGGCAAAAAGATTAAATTCTAAGATTAGAGATGTTAAAGAGATGAATGGGAGGTGACATGAGGGTCAGAAGGTCCCAAAAATTTAAATATTACATTTAAATGTAAGAAACAGCAACAAAAGAGCTAAGAAAAACTGTCAAGGAGTCTAAAAGAGAGTGAGATGTACTGTACAAAGTGGTAGTAGATATGATTTACACAGGGAGAGGAAGACAGCAGATTGCAGGTTGATGCGATTGTTTGGAGATATGTGAAAAGATGCAGAGATGCAGGGCTGTAGGACTTGGGCCATCGCCAGGAGATATAGATCATTTCCTTTTTGATTTATTTCATTACTGAGTTTGGTTCTCTTACCTTTAGGCACTGTGTTGAGTATTTTCTCTTTTACTGCTGCTGTTGCATAAAAAAATTCAGAGAGATTGGTTGAAATGATCTTTTCACTGATCTAAGAAGAACTAAAGTTAAATCTGATCTAATGTTTGCTTTAATGTCATTTAATCCCAGACATGTTGGGGGTTTTTACAACAGATAAAGGATAATCAAAATCACTCAAATCACAAATTCATTCTAAATCTGTTCAGTTGATACCTCATTGTGCTAATGGTTTTGAGAACGAAGTGTGTTAAATATATTGACACTTCATTAAATAGCATTTAATCTGTTGAAGCTGAACTGCCTAAAAAGGTTTCTCACATTTTGTCTGTTGAATCAACTTGGAAGTTGGGAGATTTGACTTTCACATTAAAAGGGTTGTGCAGCATGCTGCCTGAACCTGAACCATCTGTATGCCCCTGTCTTTACTCCACAGCACTGTCTTCCTTCAGGATTCTGCTGTACAGATTGTGTTTGGTGTTATACAACAGCCACTATTGGGGAGGCTAATAGTGCTGTAACTGACTTTTATAGATCATTCTGAAGGTACTACATACCATGTACCGCCCAGCTGCATTTCTAACCTTCAAACTCCCTTCAAGCCTCTGAGGTCCTTGGGCTGAGCCCTCTCATCTGATCCACAGTCTGGGCTGAAGACCAAAGGAGGTCTTGCGTGTCAAACAACCTGTACAACCAACTGAGGCAAGAAACAGCAATTCACTTTGTAGCCAACTCTTATGACAAAGATTTATTATTCAATCTCCTCGTAAGTTGTTTTTTCTCCCTCACTGGTGGGTTGCATCTTTGTCAGTTAATACAGACATCCCCAAACCCCCAGATCCTTTTACATCAGTGATAAAAATTGTCAGTTCCCAGTGTAAAAGATAATCTTTGTATTCTATTGAGATGTAGGCTTCATTTGGAAATCCAATCAATTCCAGTAAGAGCTGTAGACCTCCAATCTAGCCTCATCTGAAAGCTCTCAGTCCGAGTTCAGCTCTGTGAGGACTGTATGTGTGTGTGTATGGATTTATTTCATTTCATTCAATTGTGGAATATGTATAGGAAACCATGTCTGGCTGAAGTTGTACAAACAAGGATTAATGAGAAGGTGAGGCGTTTTGAGGTTCCATGGTCTGAGGTTTAACAGGTATTTTATCAGAACCTAAGCTTTACAATAGGAGATAATTAGTGGTTGTTGACACTTTAACTGTGGGAGCATAGGGCTGTGTGTGCACATTCTGACTCACTTGTGTTAATGCCATGTTTTTTATTTTTAGTGTCTGTGCTGGTGTCTGCACTGTAGGCGTTAAGCATGTTGTAGTTGCTAATAGGAGCCTGTGTCAGGGAAAATGAGACACTTATTTCCTTCTCCAGCTTTAGTGGCAACTTCTTCCTCTTTAAACGAGACCCATTATCTTTACAAAGAAAGCCTTTAACCTGCCGATTTAATGAGCTTTAATTCTCACAGAATATTTCACATTTCATGAAGGAGATGTGATCAAAATCTGGATCCTGACCACATCAAACCATATCAAACTATTTTCAGCATGTTCCGTGAATTCCTTTGAGCTACACTACACACAGAGATGCTAAAACCTGGAAGGAATCAATACACTAGTTTTGAGACTTGTCAGTATGAATCAGACACACAGGATCTGTTTTTATAACAATATTAAGAAATCTTAAATTAGATTCCTGGTGGAAGTATCAGAATCCATAGAGACAGAATATGATCATAAATCTTAAAGTATAATACACAGGAGGATGAATACATATGTTTAATGTTTTGGTATTGTTTGATATATTTTAGAGTTGCCAACATGGATCACGAGTGGTTACATCATCAAATACTGACACAGTGCATGCATAAGCTTCAGATATCCTTTTGCTGCAAATGCTGAATAATCACAGCAGGTTCCAGTGGCTGTGCTGCACCATCTGTATTATTGCTTATCTTTGTGACCATACCAGTGTGTTCTGTGTTAGAAAAGAACAGTCATATAAATCTGTTTTTCTTAAAAGATAAAAATATCACATAAAGTTTTCCTTACTAACAAAATAGATTTCTGTAAGGAAGCTTAAACTTTTTAAACTTTCACCTGAAATTCATTTGGCAGAAACTTTAAGAACGATATTGTCTTCAAGGACCAAACAAAGGGTTGGATGTCAAACCCAAGTTATCAGGGACTGATGTTAAGCTCTTGTTGAGCTAAATGTTGTCTTTTTGTAGTTTTTTAAAATTAAACAAATAGTTCAATCTAAAGTCCTAAATAAATTGAGAATGTGTACAAGAAAAAATGCCTCTAACTGAACTGTGGAACCACTGTTCACTGGTCATACTGTGATTCATCTGAGCATAAGACAACATGGAAAAGGCAATTTCAATGCATAGATTTTAGGACATATTGCTCAACCAAAGACACTATATTAAGTTTTTTTTTCTTTAGATGCAAAATGGTGCATTGTGTATGTGCATCTTCTGCTATGACCCCAACTCAGCACTAGCTCGAAAAGTAGGTCAGAGTGAGCCCAGTTAAAATAACCCACTGTCTTTTAACAAAGCAGACGCAATCCAGCCACAACATTATCAGGTGATAAGGGTAGATAAATTAAATAAAAATTTACTCCACTATCCCATAAAGGAAATGTGTTTTTCAGACAATAATGGTCCAGCCAGACTGCCCTTTAGATAAAATTTCTAGTTAGAATTAAGGTTGTCTTTGAGCAATAATGGCTGTTTTCATCTCTAGTCCTCTATTAGAAATAGCCAGAGCCAAAAAAAATTGCATTTAATAACAGTAATAACTAACCATTATGTATAAATATGACTTCAGAAAATGTATGACCTTTTTCCACCGTTTTCATGGAGAGCTCTTTAATGAAGTATTTTTTTTCAACAGAATGGGAAAAACAGTGAAAGAGTCTGAATGCTTTGAGAACACAGTATATCATCTGTGTGTGAGCGTGACGATGTCTTCTCTGAGGCGTTTTGCAATGAAGTGTTGTAATTTTCGTTACAGCCTCACCTGCTTCCACTTAAGTTGTTGATTTCCCGGGATGACTTCTGACAGCTCTCAGAGAGCAGTGGTGAACTTCTTCTATCCAGCTGTGGATGAATAGTACAGTGATAGCTGAGGAGGTTTTTTTTTACAGTCTCACTAAAAAGCTGAAGCTCTCATAAAACACCCTGTGTTATGGCTGTTCTACATTTTGCTGTCCTGTAGCTGGTTGTTGAATATCAGAACAAACAGATGAATGTAGAAAAGAAGGCCTTGTGCTGTGACTGTGGAGGGCTGACACTAAAAGCAGACATTTACTGTAGATGTTTTTGACTGCTGAAAAATGTTCTGATGCAAAGTATAATTTTAGCTGAATACTTGGGCAAGTCATGATGCCTGCAGGAGGACAGATGTGCAGAAGAATAAGACATCTATACCACCAGAAATGACTTGGAAGCAGCAGTAGGGGATCCAGAACAAAGATGTTATTTTAACAGAGCCACTGTTTCACTCTAAATTTTTTTCATCTTTATAAATGTTAAGTGCTTCAGACATTTTCTTTTCAAGCCTAACAGCAAGGTTTTTCAGTTGTCATCAGCCATCAACAGAATTGTGCATTGCAGCTGTCAGTTCATCATTTAGACAGGAGTGGAACAAACTGCTCAGGTTCCTCACTGAGTCTCAGGAGGTGAACCCTCTTTTCTGTCAACATATTTCTGTGTAGACAAACTTACAATTTAGGTGTTCTCATTGTTGTATTTTTGGTGTCAGGGACCTGCGCAACATCTCCTTTGTCTGACTTAAGTTTCTGAACTTTCAGATGAGAAGGAATTTAAGAGCCACAGCAGAGCATGTAGACCACCGTCTGTTAACAACCAGACACTGGCACATTGTATACATGTAAGGCTTACTGTTCCACAAAATCCATTCACTCTCCAGTGAACTGCTGAGCTTCTTTTTGATAGGGAGCAGTGAACAAGTAATTTTGGACAGAGCCATATTAAAAGCAGTAATTTATTTGCAGCTGATCTGCACCTTTTAACAAGTGGAATCAGTTCTAATTCACGTGCTAATGAGGTGACTCCTGTATTGTCTGGTTTGCTGTGTTAATGTACAAAATGAGCAATAACAATAACAACAGGAAGTGCATTTGTTTGAAATGAACAATTTAGTGCTATTGTTAATTGACATTCAGTTGAATCTCACCAGTTACTACACACCACATACGTTTGCCTTCTGAAAACACGTCAGTGTTATGGAAAAAAAATCATGTTAATGTCAAGACTGATTTATCAGCTTGGCCAGCATAACATAAAGGCATGGTGTACACACAGACAGTAAACAAAGATGGACATAACCTCACCTGATGTCACCAGGTTTGAAGCCCAGAGGTGGCTGCTCCACCTAACCTCCACCTAATCCTGGCTAATCCAAAAATGGGCAAGGAGGTGGGGTGCATGTGGATTCAAAGCCCCAGAGGTTGATGTTTACATTGTCACTGTTTTTGTCAGGACACACTCCTGGTTTTAGCCATTTCTTGCATTGGTTTTCATTTTGGTTGTGTGTCTGCTCATGCAATGCTCTGGGAGGAAAACAATTACTAACCATTGTGCATGTAATTAAAGATCCTCATGTTTAGCTACACTGAGCCATAACATGAAGACCACTGACAGTTAAAACTCAATAACATTAATTATCTTGTAACAATGGCACCTATCAGTGGGTGGGATATATGAGGCAGCAACATTTTGTCCTTGAAGTTGATGCTTTGGAAACAGTGAAAATGGGCAAGTGTGAGGATGTGAGTGACTTTGACAAGGTCACTCAAGGTGATGCAGAGACAGCTGGGTCAGAGCATCCCCAACACTGCAGCTCTGTGTGGTTCATGGTAAGAAAACCAGTGAACCGGCGTCAGGGTCATGGGTGGCCAAGGCTCATTGATGCGTGTGGGGAAGGAAGGCTGGACCGTGTTGTTCGAGCCAACAGAAGAGCTACTTAAGCACAAATTCCTGAAAGTAGTTGATGCTGGTGCTGATAGAAAGGTGTCAGAACACAGAGCATCACAGTTTGTTGCGTAGGGGTTTTGTAGCTGCCCTTCCAGACCCCTGTCCACCACCAAAAGCTCCTACAATGGGCAGGTGAGCTTCAGAATTGGTCTATGGAGCAATTTAAGAAGATGGTATGCTCTGATGAATCACATGAATTAAAGTGGGTAGTAGAGTAGAGTAAGTTTTGTGTATGTGCACAGAATTTTTGACTGTGAAAAATGGCAGCTTCATAAAGACAGCCTTCCTTCTTGATCTGATCTTGTGTTGCTGGCAGCCTGTGGCAAATTTCAGCTCCTACAGTTACAGCTCTACAAGTGTGAGTCCTCCCATGCTGAGCCTGGAATACCAGGTGTGACTCAAATGTGCATCATGTGCATCACTTGTTTTAATGCATATAAAGACAGACGTATGTGCTCGGCAACTTTAGAAATCACATACGCAAGTGACTGTCAGCCAAGTTCATGTTCCTGTTTGCCGGACAGAAGGTGCTTAGATGTGTTTGTGCGTAAGAGAGAAGATGAGCGTGATAAAGAGTCTGTCCGGACTGTCTGTTCTTTTGCAACAAGACACTTTCTTGCCCTGAACACGCCTGTTGCCATGGTGCAGTACTCTGACACCAAGGTGGAGGATGTAGGTGCACGTAAAGGCATGATGATTGGCACCGTGTCCCGGTGTCTGAAGCACGTGAATAAAAAATAACAAGTGATTTGGCTCCTCTTCTTTGATCCTCTCCCTCTCTTCGCTTCCTGATTCTTTAATTCCTGTCTCGGCTCTGTGTCGCAGTCTGAGCGACTCGCCTCTCTTCTCTGTTAGCTCACTCTGCCTCTGTCGCATTGAATCCTCCCTGTCTCGCTGTGTGTGTCTGTGTGTATGTGTGTCGCTGTTTCTGCTCTTCAGCTTCCCTCTTATATTTGCTGCAGTGCTTTGATTTGAGCTGGAATGCTTTAAGCCCACGGTGGCAAAGAGAGGTCACACTTTCAGACACGCACATGCACACACGCACACGTTAACACACGCTGTAAAGCATTGGTGTGTTAAAATAAGGAACAGAATGCATCAGCTGTGTATGTGTGTGTATTTGTGCCCTTTCTGACACCCGGGGCTAAACCAGTTCTGTGGAGCAGTTTTAGTACTTAATGAGATGTCTCATCACATACACACATGCAGTATTAAGACTCTTTATTTCTCTCTTCCTTCCCAGTCTCTCTCTCACACACACACAATAACACACATACTCACACAAACACAGGGTGTCACTAGCTGTAGCTTCAAAAGAGCTTGATAGAGTTTGACTCTGGAGGGGTGACAGGAAATGATCCATGTCGTAGCTAGCTACTGGCCATCATTTGATGGATTCATTAGAAAGTGAATTTGTCAGTGTGATCAGCACGCAGCATTGATCTGTCCAGTTAATTGATGCGTGAAACTGTGTGTTAACTCATCACTTGTTTGGTTGCCCATGGCTTCGTGATGCTGCTGTGCCGCTAATAGTGTTTAATGATGGAGCTGAGTCCAGAGGAGGAAAGTACAGGCAGAGAGTTTCCTGTTTCCCGTCTCTTATCATTTATCCGTGTTTATAACTGCATCCCAAACGTTCGGCAGGATGCACCTTGCGAGTTATGAGAACATCACATCAAGAAATTGAGCAGAGCCAAATGTCGGAGTTACACCAGGCGCTGCCATCAGGGACATTTTTGTGTGGACATGCAGGGTGGGACATTTTACTACCCTGCAAGCCCCTGGCTGCTGCTTCTCAGACAGGTGGAAAATTGTCCCCACAAGCAGTCTTTGAACAGGAAGTAATGGAAGGGGAAAGGAGATGGCAGTGGATCACACCTGCCAGGTGACTGTTCAAAAATTACCTCATTGATGTGATGTGTGTTTGATGCAGTGCTGCAGTCTCATTGGGTGTTTTTGACACTGTAGGGTTTCATTTCATTCCTGCTTTTACACAACAATCAGTTTTCACCTCTGCTGTTTAAAAGTCTGACTGTTGCATTGGTTCAGTGCTTTTTAGTGTCCATTTCATGTCGCTGGCTTATTTCCAGTGATTAGAACAGTTTGAATTCTCAAGCATTTACCATGCTAGAGACCAGAAAAAAGGCAGCAATATGGCAGTTTTACTCTGGATGGATCAGAACCTGGTTGTGCTGAGTGACAGGTAGCTTAGAAGTTGACAGGACTGTCCATCCCGTCTGTCTGAGACACTATGTAGCCCGTCCTCCTCGTCTATTCTCTCTTTATTCAGGCAGGAGGATTACAGCAAAGAAAGCAGCAAAGCAAGCAGTGAAGGGATTATCGAACAGCAGCAAAGGGATTAGAGGGGAAAGTTGCACCTCAACAGAGCAGCGGACCCCTGTGGCCCATGTAAGAGACTCGTGCACGGCTTAGAAAGTTGGCTCCTCTGCCAGCTGCTGCCACACGCCTCTGCCAGAATTTCACAGAGCTTCTTCAGTAGGTGTTTGACATGCAGAGTTGCCAAGACTTCATGGCTCTTCTCACTAGGTATTTGCTATTCATTTGGACAGTGGCAAAGCGGACAAAGGGATGAGCAAAGCAAAGCCACAAAAGGGATTTGAACTCTGGCAGTCATTTATAGATTAGAGCCAGGAGTTATTAAACAGTTTCAGTCTGAGATCCAAATGAGAAATTTAGTCTGTGACCTTGGGACCCAGGGAAATGGAAACGTTTGCTTCTCTTGTGAAGTTGAGACCCCATCAAAGCAGGTCCTTGACCCATTTTGAGACATAGTGTCAGCTGAGGGAAGAAAAAGCTACAGAGAAGTCAGGGTTTTATCTGACAGTGGCCAAAGTGTTGACACAAAGCAGCACAGCTTTTCTCTGAGTAGCTTCCTGGATGTTGACTTGGACTGTGGCTCATTAATCTGAACTGCCTACTGTAACGTTAGCTGTGATGTGACAGGAGTAATTAACACTAAAACTTTATTAGTTGTCTGATACAGTTTGTTAGTCAAAGGTACCTGTGGAGTTTTTCCCTACTTGTGGATAGTTGTGGGTCTGTGTGTGTCCACTGCTGACAGCAATGTGAGGTTTGTTACTGTAGATTCTAATTTAAAAAGGCCAAAAGAGAGAAAAACGGTTTGCTCATAACAACACAGGCTTTAAATGTTCATAGCAAGATTCTGCAAATATTTGTGTTGTATTTGTGCTTATTAACAATGATTTTGATAAGCAATTAATTATTAGTCATTCATTGTAAAAAATGTGCTGGTTCCAGCCTCATAGATGTGATTATTAGTTTCTGTGCCATATATTATTATATATAACTATTTAGATTCAATCATTTAAGTCAATTCTAAGTCTTGTGAGAGTTCATTATATATCTTTGTGTTGAGGACTGTTGAACACTGAACTTGAGCAGTTTAAAACACAATTGATACACACTATTGACTTTTTTGTTATTACATACATTTTTATAGTCTTAATCATTTTTTAAACAACATATCAACAGGTTAGTAAAAAAAAAAAAAAAAAAAAAAACTGTTAGTGTCCATCTTAATTTTATCACTGGGAATGTATTTCAACCTGTTTAAGGATTCTCAATGTGTGAAAAACATTGCATTAAACAAAACAGTATGTTTACAATGAAAACCCCACAGGGTACTTTTAACAAGAGTTGGCTCCATCATTAAGCTGCTAAGATCCCAATTATCTTCAACGCAGTGTGATTACTGATGCCCACAGAGTGGACCAAACAGGGAATATAGCTTTAAGAGAGTTTAGCCTCATCCTGAAAGTCTCTTCTTACTTCAAGAATTTGAAACGTCACTTAATTTGAAGTTTTGCCCCACACTTAAAAAGATGGAATTAAACATTCATAATGATCCAATTTTCTCTCAATGACTTAATATTTCCATTGCCATGGGAACTGACTAATCTGTTATTGTAGATTAGTGGGCCTCCCATTAATGTGATCATTATCACTGCATAAATATTCAATTGAACAAAATTATTGCTTTGACCACAAGGATGTCACCAGAGACCTCATTAATGAGAACTCTGTTGTTGTTGTAAATGCATCTAAAGCACAACAATCATCGATAGTCTGCATGTCGCACACAGTGTGACAGCATGTGAAAGCCACAGGACACTCTTTATAGATGTGTGCTTGAATTAAAAAAATTAACATTTTATTCTAATTCCCTGCAAGGGCACCACAATACTTTGTACAAGGCTCATTTTTTATAAACCTAATTGTGGAATTAGGTCGTCAGAGCAGTGAACTGTGTGATGTTTGTGGTCCTCATGGGAAAAGATGGATCCTCAGTTTTCTGATTAAAAGCATGTAAACGTCAGGTGGGTGATTTGTTAAATACTCCACGTATACGTTTTTCTCTCTTCAGCAAAATCAGTTTTGCGTTATGAAAATTAGGAATTTGGTCACAGATTGCCCTCATACTTTGTTTGTAGTGATACCAGTAAACCACTCAAGGTCATGGCAGGCAGACTCCTCTTCACATATGCTAATTTGATTTTCGTTATTAATCAAAGCTTTCATTCAAGTCACTTGACAAGTGGGTCATCATGTTACAAGATTGCCCCAGTGATTTAATCTTAGTACAATTAAGTATCAAGCTACTCTTTTATCCTGGCACCATAGCAACACGGCCTCTCTGTAAACTGGGTTAACTGGAAGTGTCCAAAGTGGTGACAAGCCAGTAATGCGTGACGTTGTGGTGCATTAATATCAGTGATAACTAAGTTTCCCCCAGTCCATACGCGTGCTAAATCGGTCTCCTCAGCGATCACTCCTAACAGTGGAAGTGACAGCTGATCGATAATCCCAGTTGAGCAACAGACTTGATTGATTTACTGTGGTTAATCAGTCCTTAATCAGTTCTATGGAACCTGTTTAAAAGACAGCAGGGCGTCAAAGTTGATCCACATCCAGTCACACAGGAATCAACTTGTTTGGAAAGAACCAAGCACCATAGCCTGGCTCCAACAACCCACTACATCCCTGTCACATTATGGTAATAAATGTGAGAAAATTGTACAGGCTAAATTACTTGCATTGATCAGCAGGGTTTTGGTTTGTGAGAAAAGTCTTTTCAACTTGAAAATGTATTCTTGAAATCTAATTACTAGTTGGACACATTATTCTGAAAGAGCTCTGATTTGACAGCTTGATATGTAATGTGGGACTTAAATTTTCAGATGAAATATGAATTTTCCTCTGGCTAGCACTGAGCTGATCACTATGCTCTGTAGTGGCAGCTCGACATAGAGGATCATTCAAGGTTGTGACAATGTATTTGTTCATCAAAAAAAAAAAAAAAAAAAAACCCTTTATCCAAGACTGGCCTTTACTCTAGTCTTCATTCCTGCATTGCTCTGGGTTTCTCATGTAATACACACCAACACAAGATTCAGTTACAGGTAAGTTTATTTGTAAGTAGAACAACAATTATCGCTTGAGTTGATACTATTTGTTTCCCTTTTTGTGCGCTCCAGCTCATAGTCACTGTGAGGACTTGACATACTATGACAGACCCTTAACAAATAAATGTAAACTACGTCAATTAATTAAAATGCTTCATGTAAAATGTTGATTTCAAAGTAGGGTAATGTAGAAATGACAGAAAGTGAAAAATCTTGACAACTTAACATTTTGATAGAAATTCCACAGAGACATTTTGAATCTACTGGCGGTCACACCATAAACTGAAAGAGTAAATAAACAGTTTGGTTGGTTTCATAAAAACACACAAATGAAAGCAATAGAAAGAAAATAGAAATGTCACAGACCCTATTTTCATGCTCTGCGACAGTTGACCGCTAGATTGCACAAGCTCAAGAATAGGTCAACTTTGTATCCCCGTCTTAAACAAATAACATTTTCCAGCTCTGTGTACTTTTTCTGATTTATTCTTTTTCCCCAGACAGTGAACAGTAGTACATTGTCATAAGCACAGTTGTTGTAATTGCTGCTGGCTAAGACAGGGAAACACAGCGATACAGTTTACATTATTGCGTGAGCTGATGCCAACATCTTACATGTGCAAATTTACACTGGAGGGAAGGGAGAGGAGAAGCAGATACGTGAGAAGAGCTAAAAAGGAGAGGGGGAGGGGCCATTGTACTATTGTGCAACAGCTCATCAAAAACACTCATTCATACATTCCCACTCCGTCTCTTTCCAAAGGCTCATACAGATTGATAGAGCCAGGAGGTACAGTGAGGCATGGCGGTGGGCTGGGAGAGTGAGGAGACATATCAGTGTTCTAATTAGCTATGGCAGCGCTGCTCAGTATTGATGCATAGTTCAAAAGGGGACTCATTCTCAGAGGTAATGGTGCAAAAATTCTGGAAACAATCCAGTCGAGTACAAAGTGACTCAAGTTCAATTTTGTGTCTCGATCAATGTGCTCTATCCAATGTGCAGAAGGAAAGACGACGTCTTTTCTGGCTCGCCGTCCCAAACACACCCTGCTTCACTGTGTTACAAGGAGATTGTGACACTTGCTTTCACACTGTATTTGATATGTACTTTCACTGGTCAGGGTAGGTGGCATAGATCGCTTACAATTGAAGACCTTTAGATAGTTAAAAGGGCTGCAGCTGGCATTAGTGGAGTTAGAACAAAGTCTAATCTTCTGTGAGTCTAATTTCAGTATTTAACAGTATCATCTGACAGCTGAGTAGAGCTGCTGCATTGCTATTAAATGTTTTGGATAGTGTTACTATGGAGACGTAGCCATACCGATGTGCTGTGTTTGGTTTTGTTTTCTTTTGATCCAGGCAGCACTCAAGGGCGAGGAGTGTTAGTGTGAATATTTTGCATCGGTGCGTGTGTATGAATATTTTATTTCTTTTACAATGTTTTAGCTCTGGAGATGCAACATTATGGGGACTGGTTTACTTTGTCTTAAAATTGCTTTGAACGAATACACACGCAGACATTTAGACTCATTTATGCAAACACACTCGCACGCATTAGAAATATAAAGCTGAGTGCTGCTACTGGGAGTCTCCAGAGTCTCTTATTAGTCCGGCTAATTTCACATCATTTGACAGAATTAATTCATAAATTAATCAGCAGAGCCTCAGAAAATAACACCACACGCCTCCATTACGCCACCATGTAATCCCATTTACACCTAGCATTAAAATCCCCATGCAGACAGAAGACCATTCACCAAAATCTCTGCCTGGTTCTGAAAAGACAGGGTGAAGCTGCTCTGCTGACAACTTTTCCAACATCACACTACTAAACCAGACACTTAAAAAGGCCTTAGAAGCCACCTTAAGACTCTGACTTTATACCTTTCAATTGATACAGCAGATAGAGCTCAGCTGGTTTAGTTGGACTGTTTTTGGATTAAGAAAGCCCCATTTACACCAAGGTACTTTGTAAAAACACATCTCTAATCGTGTTTGGGTGTTTCAAGGCAGCCTACAGCTTCATTTCAACAATGTCGCGACAACTGATTTCTGCTTGGGGATTTTAAAGACAGGTATGAGTGGGCACAAAAAAAAACACCATCTACTATTACTGATACAGTAACAGAAAACATTTTTCACTTTGGTGCAACATCTAACATTTCTGACATGAAAGTCTTTGTCCTTGTCAACCTGAAATGGTGCCACTTGCTTTGTTGTACTCTTATTGTGAAAATATTTTTATCACATAACAATTTTGTCAAAATAGTGTTTTTTCTACCCATCAGCCCCATGTGTACTTCGTCTTTTCTTGAGATCTGTTTTAATTTTTTTTACATAGAAAAATAAAAGTGAGTCTAATTGCAAACAGTAATCACACATTCCCAGAATGCACGGTGACTCATGTCAGAGATCGATAATGTCTTGAAAAGGTGAACATGCTTTTTTTAAAAAAAAAAAGTATTTGTAATACATCCTCAAGTCTGTCCTCCTCCATCTGAACCCTGTTAATTCCAAAGCCAAACATTTAGTAGTCATTAAAATAGTTTCACCCACTCAGGTTTAATATATTAGGCAACATCAACAGCAAGGAAATGCAGATTGCAGAAAGTAGATGTTATGATGCTGTTCGTGTTATACATTATCTCTTGTAGTATATCACATTTAAGACTAGCATTTAAGTGGAATGTAGCACAATTCAAATATTCTTTACATTATTCTATTTTTTCCACCTAAGTTAACGGGACATTATTAGATGTAAAGGGCTATAATGTTTGATCTAATCACCACATTTAGGGAATAACAGACTGAGTAGTGGTACAGGCCAGGAATTCCCATTAGGATTGTCATATCATCTACTCTTTGCACCCATCAGGTCTGTATATGTATTGTACTTCATTTTGTGTCCCCCATGTAACTGAACTGAATATGTACAAATTGGGGGCCAAAATGTCCTGCAATACCACCACTTTAAAGGATTTCTGTTTTTCCTTAGCCCCCTTTTTTTTTTTTTTTTTTTTTTTTAAATTCCTGTTCCTCCAACTCTCACAATTTCCTAAACTAGATTGTCTAACTCCCCCTTCCTCCCTCCCCCTTCTGGCCTCTCACTCTACTCCTCGATTTCCAGTATCAGGTCATCTCCCTCCAGGGAGGCATCAGCCGTGACATGGACTGCCTTAATGGTCCCGGCCATCGGGGAGTTGACCACGGTCTCCATCTTCATGGCCGAGAGGACACACAACGGCTGACCCTTCTCCACCTTTCATGATTATAAAGATAGTTCACAGAGCATTAAAAACATGAGTCAAATGTACAGATCACTGAAGAAGCACTGTAGCTGAAGGCTCACACAAAAAGTCAACTCAAAGTATTTAACCACAAAAAAGTTTTATGTATATTCTTCAAAGCCAGGAAACAAGACAAGTAGCGTTTTTGTATCAGTACCGAAACATAACCCAGCAGCACACCTCCACTGCTGCTGTAGAGGCAGAAATCTCAAGTGGACAGGGCTGGGGGTGTTTGAAAATTTGTTTTAGTGCTGACACAATACTGGAGCTTTGGTACGGCTGACAGATGACACTTAAGTTTCAGGAATAAAAACATCAATAAATAAAAACCCTTCACCCAGACTTAATTTCGCAAAGGAGGCAGATTTTTCCAAATGCTGTTTTTCAAATACAGTTTGAAAATTAATCTTTAACCCAAGGGTAATTAAATCTTTTAAAAACTGAACTGTTGAGAGAGAAGAGGGTGTTAATGTTTAACTGACCTTGGAACCAACTTCCACTTTGACCTCCAGGACTTTTCCAGGCATGGGTGCTCCCACCTGACCTTTGATGGACTTCTGAGCCTTGGGATGAAACTTCATTTCCTGGGTGGAGGGAAAAGAAATTTCATGCATTCATCTATCCACTAGTTGATTATCCAAGCCCACCACACATGCCCTCGCCCATTTATTCACTCATCCAGACCAACAACCCATTGATACATTCAAAGATTACTTCCTGATAAGCCTCTATCTACCCTCACAGACATTTGTTTCCCATCTCTTTGAATCTCTTGTGATTGTCAGGTGAACCTCAATAAAGATTTGACAGAAAACAGGAACCTTGCCTTCCTCTGTCCTTCTAGCCATCAGTTTATTTACCTGACATCTGTCCATCATTTATCATTTAACCATCTACCAAACCACTCTCTTCTTTCATAAACTCTTCTCCCTCCATCAACCCATTAAGTCTTCCTACGTCATGTCCATCCATCTCCTCTGCATACCTTCATGGCCACAGTGTCTTTCACCAGCACAGATCTCAGCTGTCCATTCAGCTCAAAGAAGACCTCTCTCTGACCGGCCTTGTTCAGGTCACCCAGTGCCAGGGCCTTGATGTGAAGGATCTTCCCTCTCTCCAGCTCCACCTGAGATAAAACAAAAGCCGAGAGTGGGGGAGGAATGGAACAGGAATTAGATGAGGGAGAGTGTGAAGGAGGAAGGGACAGAAACAAGATTATATTAGAAAATTTAAATTAATACATGGGTGTTCAGTTTAGCGAGTCCAGCTAAAGCAATAAAAACAGACTGCAGAGCCTGATGAAATTAAAAAGTGAAGTGAGGGGTGAGACGAGCAGAACGTTTCCTTCCAGTCTTATTTCTTTTCAGTCTCGCAGCATGCACTATGTTGGGAGGTAGGAAAACAGAGGTTGCCAATCCATGAGGAGAGACTCACTGAGCCACACTTAATTTAAATGAATTAATATCAAACAATCAAAAAACGCTCCATTATATGCTGTGATAATTTTACCATTTACTGTCTTTTTTTTTATTTCACTACATCAAGTCAGTGCCTCCCTGTCTGCTTTTATAAGCTGCTCATTTATGTTTAACTCAATTGTACAGAGCAGTCATGTTTTGAATGGGAAAGGATGAAGCACAACAGTCTTCTTATTTTCACAGGAGACACTTTGACTTGTCATAGCTGAAAAGTCACAGGTCTGACTAATAACATTATAGATGGCTCTGTTCTATTCAGGTGTCTCAGTAAAACATGACAATACCAGCATCCTGACACTGAAATAAGTCTTTTATTTACACCTGTTCTTCTACTGGAACATGTCAAAATGCCTTCTGGGAAAAAGGCCTATTACCCCTCTATCCATTCATGAAACATTAAGTCATTTAATTGCTAATGAATCAGTCTTGTCTTGATAACTGATACAAGTATGTCAGTTCATTTGGTCTGGACCAAACTGTCACCAACTTTGACTTATTCTTTAATGGAGGACTGCCAAAATACAAGCTTTCCTCCCATATTCTGATGTAATGGAGAAATGCGCTTGCAGCAATATATAAAACCACTTATAGTGATATACAGTACTTGCTCACTTTTTGAGTTTATCTGCACTGCACCAAGCAGTTTAGGTGTTCAACTTGCCTCCAAGCTCAAGTGTTTTAGTCATTTATCAAGTAAATACACAAACACGAGATATTTTAAGATGTGACTTGGGGTTCTGCAGTCCAGCTAAATGGACTCTTAGAATGATTTTCAGAAGCTTGGTAGTTGCAGGCTCTGGTAATATAAACCTGATTTATAATATCTGTGGGAAAAAAAGAGATACAAATGCGACAGTTTTATACAGTAGGTTAAAACATCTAGCAGTGTCACTTGCTACCCCAGGGTAGAAAAAGTAAACAAGACACAAATGGGTGTAAGCTGTACCTCTGTGTGTTTACACCAATTCAGACATCAAACAGTGGGAGAAGTGGTGTAGACAGAATGACAATCTGAGGATATAAAAACATTTTCCAGGGCTTTAAACTCTAACTTTACCTGACACCTGTATCAGTGTTGTTTCAAGACAAAGACATAACTCTACCTTTCTACATCATCACCAGAGAGCTCTTTCCTTCCTCGTCACTTCTGGTCACTGTTGTTTTGTCTTGCTAGTCTTTCCCTGGACACCAGCATCTGTATTTCTTCATTTATCTCACGCCTCTTCTCAAATCTCGTCTTACTGGTCAGAAAAATTTTTTTTCCTTCGTTCCATTTGTCCAACTTTCTCTCTCTGGCTTTCAATCTCTTGCAATATCAGTTCTCCCATGTGTCACAGCTTTCCATTTTGTATTATTTTGATACCTATTTCTGGGTCCACTCTGTCTCTCACGCTGTTATTAATTCTTCTCATCTGGCTCTTTCAGCTCCTTTTTTTTTTTTATTGTCTTCCCTTTTCTGTGTCTATCCAACCCTCTTCCTTGACACTTCCCCTCTCGTCCTTTGTTTTTCACATTGACATCTCAGCTCAGTCTCCATTGACATTCCAAACTAAGTCTCTGTGCAAAGACAAAAATACACGCTGCTGCAGGTATGTATTGATCTCAAATTTCATTCTCTCTTTCACTCTCCCTGTGAATCTAGTAACAAAACCGTTCTTTGCATGCCTTTGCTCTCTCTCTGGCACTAATCTTTATCTCTCCCTTCTTCTCTCCCCATCTCCTTTTACACTGAACTACTCTCCAGCCTGTGCTGTTTTTAATAGGGATCTTGGCAGCTCTTTCCATAAAACAAAACTGCCTTCCCTTATCCAACTGTGTGGCTTCTACTTTACATCTCCTCACAACTGCTCCTATGAAAAATACAGTATGTGTCTCTTTGAAGTGTTGCACAAAATGCGTGAATCTTTTGATGATGATTTTGTCGAAGATGTAACCTTGTGTATGTAAGCCTGTTTCATACAGAGCTACAAAGACAACATCACTGCACTGTGTTGAAAACATCAGACACGCATTAAGACTTTCACATATAAAATTAAAACGACAAGCCTGCACATTAACTGCTTAGTGTTACCTGTTACTCATGGATGTTTCTGGTCATTCCAATTCTCTCTAACACTGCAACTGGCTTCATGTGTAAGGTAGTTCCAGGTAAAATACCAGAGCTCATTGAGCTTTGTGTCCAATGAAAGCTCACAAATATTTTTTTTCCCCAGAACATAGAAAACATCAAGGATGTTATTTATCTTAATAGAAAGATGTATCGAGATAAAAAGATGTAAAGATAAAATAAATTCTCCTCTTTCTACAACTGGCTTCTTCAACTCATGACTGTGTCCCAACTCTATGACAGCATTTTTAAAAAAGGTTTTTTTTCTACATTGTGTTCGTTTTATAAGCTCTTATTACTATGCACTTATTTTAATATTTGCAGTTGTGTGTTGATGCTCCATTCCCTTTGTTTACTGCATTGTGAGACAAACATACACAACACACTTACATACTAATTTGAGATTACGTAACTGTTCTACTTTCTCAATGTGAATACACTTCATCCACACATGAACACAAGAAAAAGTATGTGAACCCTTTAGGGTTTTAACATAAAATGATCTGCTTTTTATCATTGCTCTTTACATGTCTCTTTTGTGTTTTTATTGAGCACAGCCATTTAACATCCACAGTGCTGGTGGAAAAAGGTTAGGGTTAGGTATAGGTAAGTAACACCTTGGATTTAATGACTAATAATAATTTACAATAATTTAATAAATGATCAAACTCTTTGCTGCTGGTCAGACCTGCATGTTCAGGAAGAATTATGTAGCGGTCTTCCTTTTAAAGCTGCTTCAGCTCCGACATGTTCTTAAGATGTCTGGTGTGAATAGCCATCAATGTCATGCTACAGCATCTCTCATGAATTAAAGTCTGTGCTCTTCTGGGCCTGGATTTTATTTGTTTGAAGTCATTCTTTATCCCATAAGAGACCTTGATGAACTATTCATTTCCCCCTCAGTGATGTTGAGTGGTTTGGGCCCAGAGGCAGCAAAGCTCCAAATCATGATGCTCCCTTCAACCTGCTTTACCACTGGGATGATGTTTTCATGTTGGTGTACAGTGCCCTCTTTACACCATATGTAAAGCTGCATGTTCTTCCCAAACTATTCAACCTTAGTTTCATCAGTGAACAAACCATTTTCCCAGCAGTGTTGTGGAGTGTCAAGGTGCTCTTTGACGAACATCAGACATGGATGTTATTTTTGAGAGCAGTGGCTTTTTGCATGGTGCCAGCTTTTAACCAGCTTCTATGATTCCTTTAAACCTTTAGTTTTTATTTCTTCTGTGGAGAGTGGCCACAAAACTAAATGGGCTCTATTTATAGACAGTGGACTGATGAATACTGAAGCTCTTTCAGATGACTTTACAAACCTTTCTGGCTTTATGTAAAACAGCAATTCTGGCTCCTAAGTCTTCTGAGATCTCTTTTTTTAGACATGGTTCACATCAGAGGATATTTCGTGTGATAAGGGAACTAAAAATGTTGAGTGTTTTTTTTATAACGTCAAAGCCTCTGATCTGGTCTCCAGGTTTGACTCCTGACTCCACTTAGCCTTTGTTGAAGTCAGGAGGATAAGGGTTCACATACATGTCCAACATACACTGTGGATGTTTAAATGATATACTCAGTCTTGACAAGAACAACACAAAGATTTGGATGTTTGTTCATGTCTTTCATTGTAACTTACATACTTACTGTACTTAACAGCTGCTTAGAATTAGTATGTAGTTGTTTACTAGACTGACTGAACATGGCAGAGAGTCTGAATTATTCCAAAGCTTGTGTTACAGCAAAGTTGTGGAAACTACAAGTCTCTTGTTTAAAAATGTATCCACAAAACATCAAGTCACGGTAAAGACAGGATTTTGAACTTCAGTGCTCTATATCTACTTGGCAGTGCAAACAATTCATCACTGGGTAAAGCATTAAATATACATATTTTTGAACTAAGAATTTGTCCCTTAATGTACATAATACATAAATTGATTCTAAGTCAATAAAATTCCATCAAACACAACCCTAACCAGCCAGCCTCCTCCTGTTTCAGTTTCTCATTACCATACTTGTGATAGTATCTCTCATGCCTTATTTATTTTCCATATCTCAATGATATATCTGCTGTGTTATTGTCCATATAGCCCCCACATGCTTCTTGTGTTTATTGAGGCAGCACCATAAAGTACAGAGCTTTTTCTGTCAAATCTAGCTTATCTACTTGGATCCTATCTCTGACTGAAACAGGTTTTGCATTGTGCTTCACATCAACTGAGTTTATCTTTGCCTTGTGTGGCCTGTGACTGAGTAATGAAATTGTGTTGGTGTCTGTACACATTAGCACTGATAGGGTGTGTATGACTGGGACCATGTTTGTGAAAATCTGTTTATATTTCCAACATGATTAATACCATACTGAGTCATCAGCACATGCCAGATAGGTCAATGTGTTTTTCCTCCTGTTTGTGTTGTATGCATGTGGGGGTGGATGACAGTGATGGACAGTGCTGTCACCCATGTGTAGGTGTGTGTTTGTATATATGAATGCTCTCTAAATAGATGCAGTTTCACTAAGTGGTCATCTGGTCTTTAAAAGGCTATTTCTATTAAAAGCTATTATGTGGGTTGGAACAGGCTCAAGTTTGTCAGACATTTGACAACAGCAAAGTATAACTGAATCTTTACAGAACAAGGAATGATGCTAGATTTAAAAAAAAATTGCAGTGCTTGTGTCCTCCCACCACCATCAGAATACAAAGAGAAATCTTCTAGGCTCGCTGTTCACTCTTTGGCTGATAAGGCTCTTGTATTGGATTTGCAACAGGCTTGAAATGAAGAGCAAAACAATACCAAATGATTACTGTGAAAGCCTTTATATCTACTTCCCACAACATCAACAACTCGGGGCTTTAGGTCTAGCTCAGTGCTCAAAAAGATTTGGTGCTTAAATCTGTTTTGATCAAGATTTCCGCTGTGTGCCTCACACACTAGCTGCCAAGAGCTCATAAACAGCTTTTGTTCCAAATATACAGTTAATAGCATGGTTGCGTAAGTACTGCAAGAGTCATCTGTAACGGACAGTTGCTATGGTCACTTTGGATTTACCACAAACGACAATTTAGGCTCACAATGACAAGCTCAAAGACTTTTCTTCTGCTTTATCCTTTGATGATCAACTATTTTATTTTTGCTGCTAATTTTAACAAAAAAAAAAGAAAAAGAAAATTTAACTCTGATCACTTTGCTTGGTGTATTTGTTGCATTTATTCTGGTCAAAACCTGTTAACCTAGATTAAAGTTTCTGTTTTTCTGTCACTTTTTACTGGTGCAGGAAGGGGAATGGGGCTTGGCCCAAGCTGTGTTCAGCCAGGTGGGAGAACTGCAGACTGCAGAAAAAAAGCAGGTACTCCTGAATGATGTTAGACTCAGGGGAAGCCTCACTCATATCTTTGGCATAGGTCACTGGGGAAGGCAAAACTCCTCAGCGGCAAGGTGCTAGTTGTGGATAAGATTTGCCCTGAGATGCTGAAGCTTCTTGGACACACTCTTCAATGCTGCATGGAGATCGTGGTGATTCCCATATTTAAAAAAAGGGGTATAGTTAGTGTCCTTCACTATTGGGGTATCACACTGCTTAGCCTCCCCAGGAAAGCTTTATAGTGATACTAGAGGGATCATGGGAGTTTGCTCATCTGGTTTACATGTGTTTTATAGACCTGGTGGAGGCTTACAACCATGTCCCTCAAGGGGGGTGTTCTGAGGGGGCCTGCGGGGGCCGTTATAATGAGCCATAGGATCCTGATATGACCAGTGATAGTTGTGTTTGTATACTCAGCAGGATGTTTCCACTTGGTGTTGGCCTTTTTCTCTTTGGTGTTGGCCTCCGCAGGGGTTGTCCCTTGTCTTCATGCCTGGTTTGTGGACTTCCTAATCCCCTTGTTCCTTTTTGCAGATGATGGGATTCTGTTGGCTTCTTCAGACCTTGACCTCCAGCATGAACGTGAAGGAGCTGGAATGAGAGTTTTGACATCGGGAGAGCCACTGTTCCTGTGCCCTGAAAGCAGCTGAGGTGGTTTGGGCATCTGGACAGGATGCTTCCCTTTCATTGGACATTCAACTGGTGAGATACCGTAGGATACACCCAGAACACAACACAGAGACCACATATCTCATCTGGAGAATGCCTTGGTTTCCACTTGGAGGAATTAGAAAGAGGGACATCTGGACTAGATGCTTAACTTTACGCCACAACAATCCAAACCTGGTTAAATGACAATGAATCGATGGATACTTACAAGTGCATGTTATATGAAATATCAAATACTACACAGACACCTGCATTAAATGGAGAAAGGTGTTTTCTAGGTGAAGGACTGGTGTGTGTATGCTGGAGTGAGTAATACTGAGTATAAAAGCATTCCTAATTCGAAAACTCACCAAATTGCTTTGACTGCTCAGTGCTATTTCCTCTCCTCAGTGCTCCTCAGTGGCCTGACTACTGCAATCAGCACCGAAAAAAATCGCCATGCATGAGCAGAAAAAGAAATGTGCCACTCATGAGCACCTAACAATTACCATTTCTGATATGAATGAAGGTTGCAGCAGCAGCCATTCACAACAGTCAACCTGCCTTTAACACTCATATCAAAGCATCATGGGTAAATCACGCACACACCTCATGTCTCAAAAAGTCAAGTCAGGTACCGCTGTATGGCCTGTCTAATGCAGGCCATAGCTCCAGCTGTTTACTCGACTGACTGAACATGACTGAAATATTCCATAGTGGTAGAAATTAAAGGCCTCTTTGCTCAAACATTCATCCAACATCAAATCACAATGTGGACATGGTATTTCATAACTGGAGTGCTCTATGTGTACTTGCCAGTACAAACATCAGTTTAATGGTTATCTCCATTGCACCCATCCCCTTATATTCATACAAAGAATCATTAGCAATTCCCTCTATAGGATGGGATCTATGACGATGTGTTTAGGTTTTGCTGACATTGTGGATAATGTGTAAAAAAGATTATATTTCTACAGTTATTCTTGGACATTATGTTGAGTTGTTTCTAATTTGAATGCAGTCCAGCACAACATCAACACCTATGTATGATCCTGCTGCCACAACATTAATAATTCACACATCTATAATGCACTAGATTGCACAGGTGCACTGAGTGTAAATACCATGATATGACTCCCTACTCCTGAATTACACAAACCACAACCAAGTAATGGAGTGGCACACATAACCTGAGCCTACTCCATGAACAGCACGAGTAAAAATGAATTGGATTTGAAATGACAACAGCAGAATCAGTCGTTGCTAATACAGGAGCTTCATTCGGCCCTTGAGGAATTTTTCCACAGTCATAGTAAGAAAACAGTGAACAGACGCTTGATCCTGCATTTGACAGGTCACTTTTTTGACATGTTTTCATTCCATCTCTCGTCTGGTTTTGCTTAATCGGACCTGATCTGTGGGGGGGTACCCATCGTCATGACAACAGGAGGAAGATTGTTTCTGTGGCAATGACTGACTGATGCTGAGCACAAGTCTGAGAGCCTGAAAGTCCTGAAAGTGACAAACGTTGGAGATTAGATAAATAGCAGCAAAGCAAGGTTAACAGGGACAAAAGATCTGCAGCTTTAGTGCTTTGTTGATTATTTAGTCCTATTTGTTGATGACTATTGTTTGGGCTCCAAATAAAGATTACTTTTTTCAAGCAAATCATTTAGTATGATGCAGGTAATTGGAAAAAATTGCACTGTAGTCACTAAACCCTGGCTTCATTAAAGAATGTAACAAATAAAAAAAACTGTAGCTGCAGAGTCATTATTGAAATATTTGAAGGATCTAATTGCTGTGTCAAATGATACATACCCTAAAGTGATTGACAAGAGTGGAGGAACTGCCCATGTTTGGGGTCAGTGTTAGATCAGCACAATCAATGCAGCTCCTGATTCTTTGATAATAATACAGCAGCAGAGTAGTGGTTCTCCTCATGTCCTTCGTAATATCAAAATCAATTAACATGAGCATGGAACTATTTTGTTGCTGTGAAATGAAGCAGTAATTAAGCATGGCTGCCTTTGGTTGCTCTGAATCACTGTCAGTTAAATATGTGTGTGTGTGTGTGTTACTCGTAATGAGAGACAAAACTTAAGTATCTAGAAGGATAATGGATGATGTGTGTAAGGCTTTTACCAGGATTATATCAAATGCTGATAGAAAGATGAGTATGAATGATGTAGTCTAGACAAGGAGCTTTGTGAAAAAGGTGGAAGGTAACAGGTGATTGCAGAGTAAACAATGATGCTCTTTAAAATACACGTTTCATATGAGCTACGAAAACAAAACACAGAAGATACTAAATCTGAGAGTATAAAGTTATGACTCAACTGTCTGTGGAGGTTCTTGTATTTTTGTTAAGAAATGCTCCGACTGGCCGGAGACATTAAATGAACAGAGGCCTTTTAACAAGTATCACTTAAGTATTAACACTGAAAGATTTTGTCCTTTTTAGAAAGGAAAACTGTTTCAGCCACATGATGTACAATAGATTCAATGAATTCAGGGCTTTGAAAGGGAAAAATTTGTTTCAGGGTAATTTAAGCATCTTTCCCCAAGAGAAAGTGACAAGAGTTTAGAGAACTATTATTGATTTTGGTCCTTATCCAAATGAAATTTAATGTAAAGATAAATTCTGGTACTTACTGCAGCTGAGTACTGTAGACAGTTTGCTGGTTGGCTAACCAAACAGTTTGCCTAGTTTGTTGGCTGGTTGCTCTGGATATAGATTCCTATTAGTAGGTGTGTGATGTGTATGTAAATTTCAAGTTTTGGAAAGCTCTAGAGTGTTGTGTTAATTGTTCCTGATATAATACATGGTGGAAGTGCATGAGAGGGCCAAGGACTGATCATTGGCTGCCAGAAGCAGGGCTGCATACTCCTGCCATCTGGTCACAGGTACAGTGTCGACTGGGTGTATGTGCCAAGACAAGACAAGACCTATAACTGCACTGCTTTACTTATTCAGCCTTATGTGAAACAACATATCTTACTATATCTGTGTTTCCGCAATGGTTTTGTATGTTGTTGTGCCTGAGTTTAGTACTGAGGGATACATAAACCTAAAATCTACTGGAATACTGTTCATTTTCCTTCCTACACAACTAGTGTTAAACAGCCACATGATTCTTCAAGTCTCTTTAAGTCTGCTTGTTTATTATTGTAAAGTGAATCCTCTCTATAAACTACAGGAGAAGTTGGAAAAGTGTAGATTTTGCTTCTCCCTTAAAAAAACAACAAAAAGTTTTGAATATTGTACCAGGAAATGTGTTTTTGTGATGACACATTGACTGACACACTCCTCCAACATCTCCTTCAGTATCAAAACAAAGTTTGTGTCTGATTTCTGACATCTGTCACAAAGGTTACTGTCAGTAGTTTCAGAAATCTCTTTGGAATTCACTCTTCAATCTGGACTTTAACAATCATTTTAGTTGTGCTCATCACGGCAGTTACTCCTGTCATTCTGCTGAAAATTTCCTCTGTTTACGCTGCATTTCCTGGATGAAAACAACATCTTTTCCAGCACCTGTCTCCTGTTCTGACGGAAACTTTCAGTCAGCACAGCAGACATCTCACAAATATATCTGCTTACTGTACAGTGGGGTCCAGAAGTCTGAGACCACTTTTGGGTCCCACTGTATATTCATGTATGTTAAAGTCCATTTCCAGCCTTCTGATTCTGCCTCTCAGTTTGAGTAGAATATGTCAGTTTAACATTTTGTGGCTTTGCTGTTCCAAGTGGCAATTATCCTGTCTTCTCACCAAGAGGTTGTTGTGTTTCTGAGCCCCACTAATTTGTTTGCATGCAAAGCAAATTCAACTCATTTGTTTTATTGCTTCATGGGACTGAATGTTCAGATTCCTCCCTGTCGGAGAGTAAACATAAAATACATAAACAAAGGGTACATGCTTTAGAAATTGGTAACATTTATATTTTGGTCTGAGATATTGGCCCTCAGTGCCTTTCACTAGCCTACTCTCAAACATCATATGACAAAATGGATCTCTTATTTCTGTGCAGGAAGGCCAATCTGATGGCCAGGGGGGGGATCAGAAATGCTATTTGTTGTTCCCTTGATAAAGTGTTAATATCTCTATCTTCCCCACTGTGTTATCAGCACTTCACTGTGCCTCTGCACCAAACTGCATCAAACCTCAGCCATCTGCAGTGATGGAAAAATCATTTCCTGCTGATAATGTCTGGTCTTTGTGGAGCTGCTTTTACATTAGAATTTATTAAAGTGCTACACTGATTAGTAAATAAATTACATTAATATTAAATGTATTATCACTATATTAGTTAGAATTAATGTATAAGGTAATAATCCCTCTAATGTAATTATGCATCATTGCTATTTTAAACTTAATGTACAAATACACTGTAGGAATGTCTTCAGCATGTCTTTCTCACCTGTAGACATGATTTATATTTCATGTTAAGCAAAAGCGTAGAAAAATAAAATAAAAAGGATGCTACTCATATTGTTATTATTATTTTGTTTAGGTCTCTAGTTTTAACTTGTGTACCTCAAACTCCTCAGCTATCTTGGGTCCATCCAGGAACAGCCTGGTGCTGAGACAGTCCACAGGGCCAAAGTTAGCTGGAAAAATGAAGAGATGTGGCATCAATATCAAAGCAATGGTTTAGTTATTAGGATATTAATCCTTGTTGATGAAAATGAACCAGAATTAAAATGTGTCTCCTATATGCACATGTTAATGATTTCAAGTCAAGTCTATTTTTATTTGTAAAGCACAACAAAACACTCAAGGCACTTTTCAGATCTAGGCCTTCTCTTTATAATATTAACATTTCCATGGTCTGATATCAGAAATGTAATTAGAAAACACAGGATCAGGGGTGTGTTTAATCTTAAACTGAAGTAGTGAAGAAACTGAGAAAAACAAAGAAGCTCTACACTAATTACATCCACCAGTGCTAACAGTTTTTCACTCCTCAAAGCAAGAGCTAAGCTTGCATTAATCCAGGTAGCTGAATGATGACTGTAGCTATTCTGACTCCTCGAGAAGGCATCCTCTTAAACCTCCAGCATCAGTCTTCTCCTGCCTCCTGCACATGCTGCTGCTGACTGACAGTACATCAAACTCACACCTGTTTGTGGTTATGCCGACTAGCACCACTTTTTTTCTGTTCTTATTTGTATGTTGTATGTAAATTCACTACATAAATCACAGCTGATTATTAGGTTCTGCATTGTTTCCCCTTTGGCATTCAACAAAAGCATGTGATTGGTTTCCTAGGAGTAAAACCCATAAACTTCCAAATACAACAATTAAAAACATTTCTACCAAATGGCTCAACTTTGTAATGAGTCTTCCTGACTTAAGGTTGGCTTGTGCTAATTTCAAGCGCCAGTAATAATACAAATGAAAATGAGAGTGTCTACGTGTGTTAGGAAACCAAATGTCATGATCCCAGACTTGTTCAATGCAACAGATCCAATTTGATTAAAAGCAAATTTCATTAATTAAACTTTCAAACAAAACAATCACTTGCTCCCTGTTATTAAACTATTATGAATATATAATATGAACATCAATTATCAAGTCTGCCCACTCACAGGTAAATTCCTTAAATTCCTGGTACACCTTTGGGTACATGGCTGCTGACATCACATCCTCGGGGGTGATGTCATCACCGTGTGCAGCTTGGAGCCCCTCTTCCAGGGCCTTGAAATCCATAGGTGGCAGAGAGGCACCGGGGCGACCCTCAATACGGGGGAGGGACTTCAGTACCTGGGATAGGAAATTAAAAGAAGAAAAAAGACAGGAAGTAAGGAAGATGGTAGGGAAGGAAACAATAGAGGTGAAGAGGGTAAAGGCGTAAAACAGTAGAGAGATGGGGAAACAAACATATTGCTAAGTTTGTCTTCCAAGCCACATAATCTTTCTGAATCTTTTCCATTTCTTAACAGTCTCATGGGACTCTGAATCATGTGGGATGTACAGAGGGCTGGTAAAGCCTTCACATTGAACTTCACAACTATACGTCTGGATAAAAGGTGCAACCTGTCAAAGCATTAAAGTGACAAAGAGACTTTGGGTGGGAGGAGGAAGAAGATATGGATACATGTGGAGCTGTTTTTAGGAGTCGAGAAAGAGAGAAACACTTGAATCAGATAGAATATAAAACTTATTAATGCAACTTATTTTTAAATTTGCATAAAAGTGGGACCACTGTTGTGTCAAGATCTGCAGTGATTTCCACTTTTGTTCCCTCCATCTCTCCCACTCACTCTCAATTCATCTTTCTCTCTCCAGTAAAGTACCATCAGCCCATCAAATGACTGCAGTGGTGCCGCATGTGACACATCATCCTCGTTCTTACTCATAAGTAGTGAAAAAGAAAGAGAGCAAAGGAGAAAGACAGGAAAAAAAGGGGTAATTGTGGAAAATGGGAACTAATGATAGGACATTTTATCTGCCCACACAGTTGTTGGTATCTAACAAAACTCAGAGACAAATCGCTTTGAGTCTACTGATAATGTCTGGTGAAAAGATTATGGCAAGACACTGGCATTTTACTGAAAAGCCATTGTTTTTGTTGAAGTTCATCTACTTATGATGACACACAGTCTACCCAGGCTTAGAGGAAGTGGCAGAAATCTACATACAATTAGCCTATTTAGTCTGTGTCAATGCTGCAACCAATGTGTCTTGGAAATATACAAACAGTATAAGTTAATAGCTAAGCTTTTTATGCTGCTTCTTTGTATGTGGGTCTTAATTTGAGCTTCAATCAGGTTAAATCTCATACATGCTAAATACTATATCAGTCATCTTTAGGCATGCTTTTACTCATTTACACTTTAAGGATAGTGTTATGTGCATCAAGTTAAACCTTCAGTTGATCAGTTCTCCTGTGTGAATACATACTGTGCACACTATTACTGTAAATATGCATGTTATGTTTTTTAATGTCTGTGTGCTGCTGTATTGTATTAAGTGTGTTTCATATCTTCGCTAATGGTTTGTGTATGTGCATCACATGCATGTGTGTGCATGCCTTGCGGATATCTCCACACAAAGGGCCCAGTGCAATGCTATTAGTCACAGAGCTAACAGTTCAAAGATAGCTGACTCATTTGTGTGTGTGAGGGAAAGACACTTCAAAGATGGCATGCTCATTGGAGTCCATGCTCATTAACATTGTGCCCTCTGAGGATGTCTTATACCTAAACTGCGAGATTGTTTTAAGTGTGAAACATAGACAGATAGTGAGTCTCTGTGTGTGTGCACACGACAGAGAGTGAGTGTCTGCATTAAAGAATGAAAAAAAGACTCTTCCTTCAAGGTTATTTGCTCTTTCTCCTAATTTCTCTTTAAACCACACATCAGCACACTCCCACTCTCTATTTTTATTGTCACTGATTTTTCCTTTCTTTATTTTTCAGAGCGGGCCTCTGAGGGATAGTGCTGTATTTTTAACAATAATCTTATTTCTTTAATTCAACTCCTTTCTGGTGGCCTTATTCTCTGTTTCTACCCCAGTCTTCCATCCGTCCTCCCACTGTCTCCCTCCTTCTCTCTTTTGCCCTCTTGTCTTTGTTGGTTTCCTCTCCCTTGTCCACACTGCAAATGAGCTGAACGTGACAAAACAAATATGAAGAAACGCCTCAATTACCATTTAGCTTTCCTATGCATGCAAACTACTTGTGTGCATTTGAGACAGTCTGCATGTGAGAGCATGTGATATAATGCTGGAGTGGCTGCTTGTTGACTAATTAATGCCACCAAAGCTCCATTAAAGAAACAATACTTGTTCCATGCTACTTGCATGCAAATCTAACCCTTAGCTACAGCACAGAGGGATACATAACGTTATTGCATGAAAAACAGTGAGATCACTATTGTTCAAGTAATAACATTATGGTGACTATATGCCTGTATTTGCATGCCAAATTAAACAAACTTTAAAGCTACTTATATACTAATAACATGTCCAATAACTGCCAAATACACAAAAGATGCAGTGAAGTAGGAGTACATAGTCAAAATTTTGCCTCCAGTCAACGACTGTCAAAGGGACACTACTACTAATACAGCTCAAGCTGTTTCAGGAAATAATTTTATGAAATAATATTTTACTTTTTTGCCTTTAAACAACATTTACTTCCATAAATCTGACACCAATTACTTGGATTTATGCTCCAACTGTACCCCGAGATATGGTGTGAGTGACAGTAACATTTATCAGATTTATCACAAACTTGCAGCTACACGTAGACACAGACATACAAATGGAAACATTGTGAAAGGAAGGTAAAGATGGTTTGTAGCAAAGCTGAACTCTGAATTTAACTGAATCAGTGGGATGGAGAGTCAATTCTTCAGTAAGCTATGTGAGAAAGTCTCCTGGTGTTTGAGCATTAAACATTGAGGGTGGATTGTTATTGTTGTCATGGTATGAATATCTGTAGGGGAGATTTAGAGGAATACTCTGACTTTTGTGGCTGAGATAAGAAATTGGCAGCATTTACTACATAAAGTAAGCATTGAGGATTTACTCTGAACACTAAAAAGCAAGCTACAGCTTTGACACATTGTTTAAATGCTTAATGAATGGTGCAAACTGGCTGAGCCTCACAGAAAATACATTGTGCAAAAGCAATGAGTTGGATTGCAAATATTCCCCTCTACAATACACAGAAGGTAACGGAAGAAAAAGTTCAACAGCCAGAAATCTGAACTTTGGCATTCATGTATTCTGAAAAATGTTCAGTCTATCTGAACAAAGTATTCCAGTGCTGACTGAAAATAAAAAATGAAAATGGAAATATGAAGATGTTCACCATCTTGTTTATTTAACAGCCTTGCCATGTGTTTTGAGAAATTTAAGATTGAGACACTAATGGAGAGGTGGGGATGATGGGTTGAAGACTGTGTCAAAACTAAAAAATCTGACTGTCAAGGATGGAGCTGCCTGAGAAGCTAAATGAAAAACATTTGATCACATAATCTTCCAAGTGTATGTCAGTGTATGGAGACGGGGGAGAGAAGGACAACTTGATGATAAGGGTGGCAGGACAGCAGTTGCACTTACAGAGAGCTAAACAAAGAGGGAGTAACTAGAGAGACAAATTCATTCACAATTCAACTGATAAATAGGTTGAAGGAGTACTAAGCTATGAATTTAGCAAAAGGGTAATAATACAGATCCCATTTAAGGAAAATTTAGCCATTTGCTAAATTTAATGCTGATAACTAATTATATTTAAATCATTGTGTTTCAGGCTCTGCAAATACATTTACAGATGTCCTGGAGCTGCATGAGTGCATACACACTCACAGACTCTCAGCCTCACACAATGACCTAACGAGTCTCCTGTTTAAAAAGTGGAGACATGGTCTCACACTAGATATTTGAAAATTTAGGTGCCAGCTCACTGAAAACACATCACAAAACACACACAGCATCTGTAGATTTTAGTGGGAAAACACTGCACTAGTTTCATGTTGAAAAATGAAACTACATTCTGACTTAGGAAGTGTCTAGTATGCCAATATATCACCAGATATTAAAATTTAGCCTTTAGTCATGTGTTCGTATACGAGTTCATTCGACTCTCCCAAGGAGACAAAGCTGTTGGCCCCTGATGTACATGAGAGTGTGTCCCTCGCTGTTTGCAGTCATGAGACGAGTGAGGTAGACAGAGGCAGAGAAACACAGGAGATAAGAGGACAGAGCAATATTACGCTTTTCTTCACCATTTTCTACATCCTCATGGGGACTCGTAACTGTCAGATGTAACCAAGCATGTGACAGAATTGGTGTGTGTGTGCACTTGTGCATACACACATGCTTTTAAATTGGCTCTCCTGCTTGTGTTATGTTTTGGTTCATAAAAAGGACAAGTGTGGTCTAAACGGCTGTGTGTTTACCTAAATAAGGCTCAAGCAGGAAGGCAAATGTCAGCCAGTCATCACCCAGAGGCTCCATCTCTCCACTATCATCCAATGATTACCTTAGCTGAAGAACATTTAACCTCAGGGTGACGTCAGATTGGCTCCTATTCATCAGGCTTGATCCTAACACATCTCTTTAATCAATGGGGTCTATTAAATAAAGTTTATTCATTCATGTTAACTCATATCTGATTGAAGCAGATGTAGGAGTTACTTTTGCTCTAAACAGACTTTTAATCTTCATGACATCTTCAGTCTGTGACTGAAATTTTAATAGAGGAGGAAAAGGTTGTATTTACCATATGCGTTTACGCAGGACAAACAACATTACCTTAGATCTGAATGGCTCAGGGAATCCTCCATGTGGGATCCCAATGTATCCCTGCAGGAACTCGACCACAGACAGGGGGAAGGACAACTCGTCAGCCCTCTCCTCCACTTCTGCTCTGGTCAGGTTGTTCTGCACCATGAACTGGGCCAGGTCACCTACGATCTTGGAGGATGGAGTCACCTGAAAGAGGAAATATAAAGAACTTTGAAAACTACCTCAGCAAGGTGTTTCTATTCCAACACAGACTGAGCACAAGGTATTAGTGGAGCTTTTGCACACAGACCATATCTTTTTTAAGACAAAGGAAGACAAAGGAAGACAAGGAGAGGTAATTATTTCTCCCTGGTATGTGACCACTGCTCCTTTAATCAGACAAACATCAGAAAAACTAACAGAGAGAATCAATCATTATAATATTAGTTTAGCTTTCAGTTTTTTCCCCACAACAAGTAGAAGTTGTTGCAATTGTCTGTCAGGTTGCACCAGGTCCTGCAGTGTATCTTCCTGTCAGAAGTACACAGGTAGGAATGCACATCCACAATGATTTTGCCAAAAGAGAAAAGTGGTGACATAGTCTGTGTTTAACTGAAGATGCTGTCGCCAAAGATTAAGTACCAAGTGACCCAGAGAAAAGAAAGGGGGCCGGGAGAGCAAAATGAGAAATGAAAAGATGTTTACATCCATACAGTCTCTTTAATCATTTGATTTGGCATCCATGAACAAAACTACATGGACCTTCCACGAGAAAAAAGAATAAACCTGAAAATGAAGAGGAAGAATAAAGAGCAAGGAAAACATTCATTAAAGTCACATGTATTCATTCTTTCATTATTTATAATGGCATATCATTATGGTAATAGCGATCCCTATTAGCATAATGGTGATAAGTGGAGTCTTTTTTGAAAAGGACAGGAATTTGTGAACAGGACACTGATGCAAATATCAGTTGCACACATTACTCTTCTATTGTGAATGGATGAACAGATTAAGAATCCCTGCTCACATCCATTTGGTACACAGCCTTTTAAAAGAGAGGGGTCAATTAATGTGACCCATAACAATAAAAAACTCTGGGTAACTTTGTATGTACTCATGCTCAGTTCAGCTGGTTTTATTATGAAGAGAAAGGAGGAGGTAAAAAAAAAAAAAATTAACAACTTAGAGTCACTTTCCTCAAGACCCACCCTCTTTCAAATTTCAAGCTACTGTCTCACCAGCCCACGACCCACCAGCAGAGGGCCAGAGTCCTGTTCTTGAGCCCCACACATGTGGGAGCTATAAACATCAGCACAGACACCTGCAGAGGACAAAGAATGGACCCACACTACAAAATGCCTGTTTTTGTGGCAAATAGTGCTCTCTGGTAATATCAGATGAGAGCAAAAAAAAGAGAGAGAAGGTGAACAAATATAGATCATCTTGACATTCCCCGAAGAATTCCACAACAAAAAACTTGACACTTAGTGTATTTCTAAGCGATATGATGCCAAATTATCTAGAGTGAGACATTAAATATACGAATGGGCTCATGCACAACTGCTGTTCTGGGATTATCACAACTCTCCTGGGGGTTGGGTGCTTCTGAGGCTAGCTGAGCTCCTGGGATCACTTTAGTCTTTGAACAAGCAAAATACTATAACTGTCTTTGTGGGTATGTGTGTGTGTGTGTGTGCGCACGCAAGTGCCTTTTGTCTCTGGAGATGACAGGACTACCAATCATCCCTTTCTAACCTGTTGTAGGTAGTAAATGCCATCAGTGCAAACACAGCAGTATTAATGATAGAACGCTACAGTTCGATAAACTGCATACCAAGCATATTCTATATATAGTATACCATTAAACTTCCATGAGGCCCAGGTATTCTGACTTGTAATCCCCGTTGTATAGGTCAACCTCCAAAAACACTGGATCCCACTCCTCCTATGATGCACACTGCATTTCATTAGCCTTTCCCTGCATAGTAAATGCCAACCTCTTTCAAAAGCAGGTTCTCTCTTAAAAACCTGTAGTCAATTTAATTCATTTTACTTTCTTTCTTTTCTTTTCATGTTGTAATGTTAACCCTAATCAGCTTTAACCATATTTAAAGGGAAAAAGGTTTAAGATTATCTTTTGTCAAAACAAAACATTGAGAACATACAGTATATGCAAATCAAACAGAATTTGGGCCCTAAATCATATGTTACAGCTGGCTCATCTAGTAGCCAATGGTCTTAATTGCACAGTTAAGAACCAGTATTTTCTCACTGGATGTTGGTGTTGGCAACAATATAACAGAGTAAAAGAGACTCTGAGCTCTGTGATTCGAGGGAATGGAAAGTGAGCCCTGTTTTCTTTTCTACTGTACAATGATGATTTAAGCATCTAAATTGTCGATGAAAAATGGCTCAACAAATCCCTGGAACATTCTGGTGAGCAGATGATTAAAAATAAAGTGGTTTTATTTTCATGTGTTTACATTTTCTGGCTATATGAAAAATTTAATTAGAATTTCATATTTCATATTTTCAGATCATATAATAGTTTTTGTCAGTGGTTTGTGGTTTTTCCCTGTGGACAGTGAAAGTCTTAAAATGGGTTTTTGAGGTGTCTTGTATGGGCTGGACATTTAGATTTTTTCTGTCACCTTGACATGGCAGACAGGTCTTAACAGTACAATACCACTGAGCCTTGGCCACTGTTGCTATGGAAAAGTCAGGGATGGCAGGGATCAGAGCAGCAGCAAGAACAAAACACAGTGTCGTGGTGACTGCATCCACTCGACACATGCTTGCAGCTTTAGATTTTTCTTTAAAAAATGTCAAACACTATCTTTTACAGTGATTAATTAATGTGAGGATTTCATATCCATCCAAGCTGTGGAAGAGCTCAGACTGTGAGTCACCTAATATTGGGGATTGCACTTCAGGAACAAGAGGAAGTTGAAATAGCGCCTCTCACTGCAACTATATTTGAAAATTCATGAAACAGATCAGGGCCTTGTATTCTGGTTGTTCTGGCACTAGTTATTTGAAAATGGTGTCACAGCAATTAATCCTCCAGTGATACACTAACTCTCTTCAAAAACAGCCCAGGAGGCCTGTTAATGTCCACCACCTAATTTTCTTTTTCTAAATTTTCAAATCAGCCTTGGAAGCAAATCAGCTCTTTCCCAGCAAGATACAGTGAAGAAACGCTTTCTACCGATGGAAATAAGTGTGCACTTCAGTTCAGCCCCTCCTCTTTGCAGCACCTAAAGCTCAGTTTGATTGGGTTCATGAATAGAGTAGATAATGATACATTGCCTTAACAGAATGACTGTTTACAGAGAAGCTTAAGAGATTTGAATGGGTTGTTAAAATCCCTGGAGAGCCCATTAATTTGCTATAGTTGTGGAACAAAAGCTCACTGTTGAGTTCTGAAATATATCTAAAACACAAAAAAGCAGCATGACTATACATTCTTCCTCCACCTTAACCCAGCCTCTCGACTGTTTCCTCTGTCTTTCTGTCTCCAGAGTCCAGTCTTCTCAGATTTTTCACTGCAAACTTAAGAATTGTTACTCTTCTCTTTATTATGTCTTCATGAGCCATCCTTCTTGCTCCATCCCTCTCTAACACACTTAACTGCCATCTTCCGTCTTCAAAGTAAAAGCCAAGATGTTGACTTTTTACTCTTTCCTCATGGATCACTTTAGCCCCTTCCCCCATTCCTCTTTTCCTCTGTCTGTGTGCAGGATTTCTTTTTCTTCCCATGATCCACAGCAACATCAAGAGTGTTACTCTCATTATCAATCTCTGTTGATAAATCACCCTCCTCCAACTCTCTCTGGGTGCCTCACACACAAGAAAAGGGAATCTTATTTCCAACTGTGTGTGAGCTACACATGATGTGTGAGCTTTTCTATATTCTAAGACGAGGTGAGGTGAATCACATCCTGGTCATGCAGGGTTAGAAAAATCTGATTTTCTCTGTTGCTGCTTGAAGCTTAGATCTTCTCTGCAGAGCTCTCTCACATAAGATATATATCATAATGTCAGCAGTCTTTCGTATACAGAACACACTGTTAAGTATATAATTGTTTCATTAAAATCTGATGGCCAGTTGTTTTTCTATCTCAAGTCAGAAAATGTTGACCATATTTTATAACTGTTGCAAAAAAATAAAAATATACAGCCATGGTGCCTTGTTATGAAGGAAACCACTGTTTGGTTTGAGACCGTTGGTTAAGAGCTAAGGTGCAAAATATGCATTTGATATTTGGCTACATTAAAATTAAAATTGGTCAAAGGGTGGAGACAAAATAAAAGTCTTCAGAAAACTGCATCAAAAGGCTTATCTCATGTCTTGTGAGGATGAAAATGTTGAGGTGTGTGAGAGAAGTATTATGTCATTCATTTCTATTTCAAATTATTAAACAAGACATTTGCGGTATTTTCTGATATGACAGAAGGCAGATTTAAATATTATCTGCGTTTTTGTCAGTGTAATGTTGCAGTCAGCACAAAGTACATTTGAGCCCTGATGGGAATGTCAATTTTAAAACTCTGATTTGTCTGCACCAGAATACATAGTTACAACACATCCAATACTTGAGACATTTCAATCTAAGCCACAAATGTCACTCTACTGGTGGCACAAGAGGAAAAGTCAGGGGATCATAAAAGTCATTGGGATTCATCCTCTGGGGACCATTAATGTCTGTAGTAAATTTCAAACTGATATCTCATACATTTCTGCTTCAGGAAATGTTTCTTCTCTTCCATGTGCAGCAGCATTCAGCACTCTGATCTTCCCACTTCTCTCTCACCTTATATTAAACTCATCTGTAACCTTATGTTGTTCTTGGTGCAGGCTCATTATCGCATTGGATTCGCATATTCTTACTACAGCCGTGATCCTCTGGTCTCTGAAAATTTTCTCCCTCCACCTTCTGTCCATCTTCTCACTTTCACTAATGTACAGCTCTCACTAAGTGGTCCTGCATGACTCCACACTCAAGGCAGCAGAAATCTGGCACTGTGATGAGTGTGTGTATGACAGTTATTTTGCACCTGTTTGTATGCTTGTGTGTCATGTGTCTGTGTGCTTTGCTCAAATTTGTTTTGAAATGTAACTCTATCCAAAACTGAACTCCCCTAATGGGCAAAAGGATTATATCACCCAGAACAGCGTGCGTGTTACTCTGTAACACTTTATGGGAGTGTTACAGAGAGGGCGCACGCGCGCACACACGCACGTGCGCGCGCACACACACACACATACACGCGCACACACACACACACACACACACAAAATAAAGCTAGTCAGCCAAGCCAGGAGCAGAGTGAAGAATGGTACCTGTCAGGAGAGGAAGAGACAGGAGAGAGGAGTGATAACGAGAGGAGAGACTCAGACAGGGAGAGGAGAAGTGGAGAGACGATAGGAAGATTAGGGATACATGAAGGAAGTCTAATCAAAATGAGAAAAGGTGGGAGGGAGCAATGACGAAGGAGATGAAACAAAATGAAAGTGGAGAGGGAAAGCAGGAAGAGACAGGCAGACAGGACGATGAAGAGAGTGACAGGAAGAGTAAGAGAAGGGGAGAAAGAAAAGAATAGACAAGAGGAACCGAGGGGAGGAGAAACAGTGGAAAACAGACAAAAGCAATAGACATCTGCAGCCCCACAGGCAATACAAGGAGGTGCTCCACCTTGAAGTAAGAGAGTGTGTGTTTGTTTTTTAACAGTGTGGAGGTGAGTGAATACGTGCCTGTAATTGCAAAAAGAAAGTGACAGAATAAGAGAGGTAAGAGAGGAAGACAGAGCACACACACAAATACATATACAACTTGCCCTTCTTATATTGACAAGCTCATGTTGTGAGAGATGTAGCTGAGCGAAAAAGAAAGGGGGAAGATGACAGGAATAGGAATGTATGTTAAAAGCAAAGGCAGAGGGGAGAGGCAGAGAGAGTCAGGAAACTTTAGCTTGTGCTAGTCAGTGACAGTTTCAGGACTGTAAATAAACTAACCTGGCCCTTAAAGTCATTACCAGACTCATTTAAAAAAGATTTTAAAGTTTCCAGCCTCTCAAATGCGGATATTTTCTGGTTTTCTTAGTTTTCTGTGAAGTTGAACTGAATATGTTTGGATGTGTGACTGCTGGAAAAAAAGAAGACGTTTATGTGGATAGTATAACACTAGAAATACGCCAAATGAGTTTCTTACGCAGAGTTAGATGAGCAGATCGATATTCTCATGTCTGTAGAGCAAAGATAAAGCTAAAGCCAACAGCCTGGCTCTATCCAAGGGAAACAACATCCCCCTACAAGGACATCCAGCCACATAAACATGTTTGTTTCCTCTGTTTAAAAAACAGTGACAAGATCTGGTTTTACAGGAGGTTATGGGAACTGAGAGCAATTACTTTCTTGAGTCTCTGCTGAGAGAGATTCTATTTCCCAAAATGTTGAACTACGTCTTTAAAGATGTCATCATGATCCTTTGGAAGTTGTATATTTTTTCCTTTGTCATTTTCCACCATTTGCTGAGGCCTTATAAACTCTCTCTCTCTCTCTCTCTCTCTCTCTCTCTCTCTCTCTCTCTCTCTCTCTCTATATATATATATATATATTTCTCCTCTGTTTCTACCTCTAAAGCTCCAAACCTCTGCGCAACAAGAATCCACTCATCCATTCAAACCATGTGTTTTAAGTTCCAGACCCGACGGGGGTCCGGTGACCCGCAGGGGTCACTCAGAGGGGTCCAAATGTTTGGAAACTACAATTTCAAAAATCTTTTTTTTTATCGAAGGAGAAGCTGGTATTGTAGTGTGTGTGTGTGTGTGTGTGTGTGTGTGTGT
>CM076670.1:10528561-10582232 GCA_038496675.1 Rachycentron canadum
TCTCTCTCTCTCTCTCTCTCTCTCTCTCTCTATATATATATATATATATATATATATATTATTAATAATTATCAATAAAATGATAATGCAACTATATAGATGGTGATGAGAAAGTGGCAAATATCTGTCAAAATAAAATGTGGTAGCCACTTAATCAAACACTCTTAAGGATGAGACACACACACACACTACTGTATGCTTACAATTTCCAGTGATGTTATTAAAACTGTGCCTGTAGGATCTATTCATGTATGCTTTACCTGATTTCTCTGTTTCTTCAGCAAATATTGCCTAAAGCCAAAATAATAAGCAGCTTTAAAAATAGTAATGATGACTCATTACTATTATCAGCTTTGACATCATACCGTTCATGTAACGTTACAATGCTGTGGGCTGAGCAAGGGCACCGCTACGTGACTGGGAGGACGATGAGTAGAAAAGTGAATGGCAGGTGTGCATGGGCCAAGGAGTGCATAACACATGATGACATGTTACAACTTTTTTGTGAAGAGGCAAAAACACCCTGTCCCTGTGTGTTTGCGAATAGTTCACCACTCAGTTGTTTCACTTGTTTTGTCTTCATTTTCAAGGCTTCTTCAGGAGAAACACTTTTCAGTGTTTTTTTCTCTTTCTCTGCATTTCACCACATTCCATTTTAACCAGATATCACCGATGGGGAAAAAATGCAGCATAACACTAATAACACAATAAAATATACAAGATGAGAATAAGTTAGACAATATTCAATTATATAAAAGGCAGAAAAACGTTTCAGGCTGGCCAGTGGTGGACGTGATCAACATTTACTATGAAGAAGGGCTTCAATTTAAATTTTAAAATACCTCACAAAACGAAGTAGCTGTGTAGAACTACAATCATCTTAGCCTTAAGAGGCTTCTGCAAAATGAAGTCAGGCTCTCTCCATTTTAGAGATGCTGAGTCGATATACAGTGCACTTCAATCGAAGACAACATCCCGATAATACCTACACCCCTCGTCTGTTCTGCACCTCAGTTAGCTTCTCCTTTGTGAATCACATAAATTGAACAGACCTCTGAACACATACAGTAGATCCTAACCTGTGCTCGACTTACTGCCCAAACTGCCGTTTCTCAGATCAATAAGTGCTCTCAGTAAGTACTCCTTTTTCAATATTGTTTTACATTTTTGTCTAAGAACAGATAACCTTTCACATCTGTTAAAAACATGCCATTTACCTTTTCATCCCACATTCTACTAGCTGCACACGGCCCATGTGTCTTAATGTTTTTACTGTAGTAAGCATGGAAAACATCCATTGCCACTGATCATATTCCCCAGCTGCCATGCAGAGCTGCATTATGAATGACAGCCATTCGATCTCATCTCAAACTAATCAAATCAGTATTGACACTGAGGATATTTTCGGACCCCTTGCTGAGCAGAGGTCCTTTATAATTATAAACCAAGTCCATGGATTTTAGGAAATTTTTGTGAATTTGTACTGCGTTCAACAAACAATGTAATGATTATACTCGGCTGCACATCTGGAATTAACGTTAAGCTACAAATGTTTATGAGCATTTGAAAAAAATGATAATAATTCAGGACACCCATTGCTAAAAAACAAACAAGAATTAATAAGCTTGGGAAAGTGAGCAATCACTTCAATGCAAATCACTTTTATGCAAATGCTTTGATGATTAAAGGTTATAACTTTTTAAAAATCTGACATAATTAGAGTTGTTTGTCTTTTTCATGGTGAGGAGCCACAGAGCACTTGACGGAAACAGTCCTGTAAATATTTGTGATTTTTTTTTTTTTTTTTTATGCATTTGGTGTGAAGTGCTCTGGAAATTAAGTCCTCTGACAAGCACGATCCTTCACCCACAGCTCTGAGTATCACAGATATGGCTTTGCAGTGCTGAGGGTGTGTGTGTGTGTGTGGGAGATCACAGTCAATGTATATACCTTGGTTGCTCTCCTTCCTGACAGTGCAGTGTGTGGTGTGTCTACTTTATATCTATATCTGACAAGCACACTCCTCCTCCCTTATCGACAAGCCAACAGTGTGAGAGACGCAGCCATTGTCAAGCTAACAGGATAAAACAGAGAGCATAGCAGGACCCATAGGCACATTAAGCCAACATTGGCTTGTGCAGTGAAGCCTGCCGAGTCTTAATTGAATTGATAGAGAGCATGGGGAGAGGGTAGAGGAGGTTGCGGGGAATTGATGAGGAAAACAGAGAGAAGGAAAGAAAATTAGGGAGAGGGGACCCAAGAAGGAAAATTGAGAGAGAGAGAGAGAACGAGACAGAAAGACCATAAAAAGAGAAAGAGTGAGAAGGAGGCAAAGTAATGGAGAATCCAGAGAAGCATGTCTTTGACTAGAAAGTGAGAAAAATAAGAAAGATGGCTGGATAATAAATGTATGTAAAGCAGCAGCAGACTGAGAAAGGTGAAAAAGAAAAGTAAGAGGGTGGCTTGAAAGAAAGAGAAAGCAAAAAAAAAAAAATTACAGAGCGAGTGTGAACACAATGAAAGAGGGATGGATCTATTACTAAGATGTGATGGTAAATAACGAAGGGAGACAACAAAATAATTAATAAAAGGTAATGAAAAACAAAAAGGCAGGCAAGACATGAATTTAGGCTGAGATTGAAATTGTTGACTTGGCAATAGAGCCCCAGAGTCTCAATGACTATGATTAATGTGCCCTTTAGGAAGTTGACGCAAAACTAGTTCACTGGTTTTGGTTTCTATCCAAATTAGAATAAAGGTAGTGATACAAATGACAGAACTCTGTATCAATGCTGAATAGAATAAAAGATGAAGTTCAGTTAAAACTACCTGTTATGTGAACAGAGTAAAAAAAAAGCCTCATACATATTCAGTATTTGTCAGGGTAAAATGTCCAGTTAAGAAAATGGGATAAACTAACTTTCCCAACTAGTTACTTAAGGAAGCCAGGGAAGGTCAAACAGACTGAGGCTTAAAATGACTCCAGACAACACAGAATGCTGGATGTACCACACTTAATCTGGGATTGTTTGGCTCAGCCATGCAAAGAAAGAGGGGCAGCTTGGCAGAAGCAACCGGCGTGACAGGTGCCAAAGTAGAAATTTCAAATACATGCCAAAGTTATACTTGTATTTTGTTCACATTTTTTTTTACAGCTTGTGTTAGAAACACTGTATTGAGAAAGAGACTGAGAAAGTTTGAAATGCAATGTGCTTGACATTTTTTCATCCATACCTGTTTATTTTCCCTGATTTAAGCTGTTCTGTATTGTAGGACATTACCATTTTTTAATATAATCTTGACTGCCAAGTCAAATTCGGACTTTCTGGCATCAACAATTGCGGAATTAATAGATGCTGAAATTTGTGTAATTTCAACATGTTACACTTGTGCTAACAAACAGGTATTTCTCATGTTTCATCTTCATGTCTCACCTTAATTAGGTCCCCAAGTAGTTTGTTGGCTTCAGTGTAGGCCTTCTTCACCTCCTTAAATTTATTTCCCAGCCCCATACTATGAGCCTGCAATCAACCACAGTGAACATTGTAAATTAGTCAAGTAAAATCCAGTTTAAGGAAAAGGTCAAGGCATTCTGGGCAATTTGTTTGACAACCTGCAACTAAATGTTATAATTTGTCAAGCAATAGACACACAGCTCTTAAATTTATGGTGAATATGCTCACGTAGCAAGGTCAGAAGGGCCAGTACAACATCCACTGAAAACTGTTATTTGTTCCACAGTGCATTAGTTTAATACTTGTTGATATGAACAGGTCACAACGAGGCTCCAGGTTGTGCACCCACATATTTTTCCAGTGGGTGTGAAGCACTGTAGATTCACTCTCTTTCAAATAGTCTGTGACAGTTTTCAGAGAATGTGTGCAGGTTCTTATTCGTACTTAATGTGCCATACAGCATTAAAAAAAACATTCAACATCTTCATTCAGTTTCTTCAGTATCTTTGAACAAACATCAAAAGATCCAAAAAGATAGTGTCTTATTAGAAGTAGGAGAAAATAAGTAGATTAATGATTTTAAGACTTGTAAACTGTAAACCAGGAATATAACATTTTCTGAGTCAACTTACATTCAACAAAGGCACAAACATTGAGTTGGAGTTGCATGTGACAACAGTGAATAGAAATGTAATGCTACACAGCACTAATCCCATGTTTAGAGCTTCTCAGATGCACCAACAACCTCAAAACTCTATCCTAATGCATTTTAACTTGTTAAGCTTCAAAATCAATCACGGACAAAAAAAAAACAAAAAACAAAACAATATAAAGGACCAGAATAGCTCACTGTACCTGGAAGTGAAGGTTGGTGTACTGTCCTCCTGGTATCTCATTCTCATAGACATCAGCGTTTCCAGATTTCATTGTAGCAGTGCAGTCAAATGGAGCGTACAGGCCTCTGGCTACTTCCCAGTATTCACTGTAGTCAAACACCTTCTCCAGGGCAATGCCTGCAACAGAACAAAATGACATATTGATGGTCACTACGCACTTTTTTCTTTCAATGAGACGTGACAGCAAATGTAAAAACATTGGTAATGTCTGTTTTCTACATAGGATAAAATTTTATCATGTGGAATGTAGGGAGAAATAAAAGCTTTACAATTAGGTTGACTTATTAATAGGTTTTGTTTAAGATGTATTAGAATCATATGCTACATTGACCAAGATGAATGTGTGTATAGCAAAAGCAATTGCCAATTAATCTTTGAAGCCAGAATCTGTAGCTTTCTGATAATTTTTGCCCTCCCTACTGAAAAGAGGGAATTGATGTGATATTTACTATAAATATGGAGGAATTGTTGTGAAAGCTTATGTGGCAACCTGCCATTTATCTGAATTAGTCATCTCAAAACTTGTGCCAGCTAGTAAATTGTGACAGCACTGGGCTTATGCTGTCGAGTTTGACGTTTGATGTTTTTTTTAAGCATACGGTGATTTGTCTGCCAGAACAAGCCAACCCATCAGGTAGGTGGATGTGTCTCCAGCCACAGCACAGTATGATGTTTTTTATGATTTACTGTACCAGGGTCCTCACTCTCAAGAGTCAGAGAGCTATTTCTACTGTGTATCATCTGCCAGGAGCCCACAGCTCTTAGAAAGTACATTAAGTCAAGAAAATTTTGGGACTTGAAATGGTTTACAAGCCTGAACTACAGCGTAGGTAAAGTGCACTGTTAGCTATTAATTGAGCTTGAATTCCCTCTGCATTTGATCTCGGTTGTCCCACATCTGAGCCACTTATTAAATCCCTCTGATATTTTGTGATCCTTAAAAAAACAAACAAAAAAAAATCTGCTCATATTCATGATATTCTGCTGCAGCCAGTTAAGGTGTGCTAAAGCTGATTACCCTGAAATTTAAAAAATCGGTTTTAATGCCATGACAGACATGACAGTGAATTGAGGTTTTGGCTAATGATGACAAAAATCTGCCATGTTAATGAGACAAACTTAGCTTGATACATCCACAACAACTAAGTGACAGGCTTGATTTGTTTTCTCATTCAAAGCAAGTACGCACTCCAAAAAGTGTTTGTGTGCTTCCACTGTGATCTTGGCAGGGAAATGGAGCTACTGTGAAATTAATGTGAAATTAATGTGCATGTTGTTGCTTCTCAAATTCAGCTGCCTGCCAAGCCAGCCAGTAATTAGGTCCATTTCCTTCTCTGTTTGAGAACACCATTTTTGTAGCTTTCATTTATGCTTCTATTGTGAAATTACAGCCTCCATTTACAAGGGGAAGTGACGGCATGGTCAACGTGACAGCGTTCAGGCTCCGTTGATTAAAAAAAAAAAAACACAAAGAATAAAAGAGAACACAAAGAGCTCTGCCACTATAGAAAATGGTGGATGCACTGCATTCTGCTGCTCTGCTACCAAGGTTATTGGTTATGGTGATAGATTGTTAAATATAATAATAATATAATAAAATAAAATGAAATAGAATAATAATAATAATAGAATAAAATGAAAATGCTTTAAAAGAGGGCATGTGGTAGCTCTATAACTGACAGTGAATTTGATTAAAACCATTCACCTCTGTTGTGGCTATGCTGGAGATATTTCAGCATTTCCACTTTCCTGAGAAGTCTAATTAGCCAAATACCATACACATATAAACAATACTACCAAAGACATCCAAGTGCACAAATGCATCCATCAGTCATTTAGGAGGCTGTTTGGCCTGTACAAAGTACAAAGTACAAACTACTTATAAACAGTGTGACAGACACAGATTTAAGTTGATAAAGTTATATACCTTCTCTACACCAAAACAAAGACAGCCACACACACACACACACAGTTTGCGCTTGATGAGATAATGAGGGCCAACCAAGAAACATAGATGAAAACAGATGAAACGGCAGAAGATTCAGGGAGAAAAGAAGGGAAAGTGAATTTAGATTAAGACAGGAAGAGATGAGGGAGGTGAACAACAAGCTAAATTTGTGTTCATCTACCTCCCTGTCTGGGTTCACTGGCTGTGAGAGTCTGTGGTTCAAGTACCTATAAATAGTAATAGCAGCAATAGTAATACCTATGCCTGTGGTTTGTGTGTATTCTACATGGTGCATCTGATGTCTGCTACATCTTGAATGGCTGAACTGTTGTGGCAGAAAATTCCTCATCAATTAAATCCATGACACATGGGAAGAGGCATTAAACGCTGTGTCAAAGGTCACCTTAATTTGTCTCATCATTCAGCTGCACAAGTGTTTGTGAATATGTATAATGTATTTTAATGGGAGAATGCATGTGTGCGTGCACAGTGTGCATGACTGAATAAATACAGCAACAACTTAAAGACAGATGAATTAACCAGTGACCTCTGCTTTTGCCATGTCTTCAGGAAAAAGAGATACTGAGGGAGTGGAAGAGCAAAGAGAGCTGGAGGGGGTGAAACGGGCATGTTAAGTGCTGTTAATTACTTTATCAGGGACTGAAGGAGGAGGAGGATGGAAAAACAATGTGAAAGAAGCGGGGGTGTTAGGAAAAGGCATGAGAGCACAGGGAGGACGAAAGCTAGAGGAGGCAAAGCTCTGAGCGCAGCACTGACTTTGTAACAGAGAGTGGAGAGAGAAGGAAGGGAGTGAAGTAAAGCTGTAAACAGACTAAGGTCATGAAAGCAAGGAAGTATCCAACGCAGTGCTTGATTACAAAAGTATTCAGATGGGCAAATGGAGACGGAAGGGGGAAAAGCATAAACACAGAAAGAGATGAAAAGAGGAGACGAGCACAAGGTGACAGGTATAAAAGAACGTTGAAGTGAGGAGGAGTTTGTCTGCATATGTATGCATAATGCATCTATCAGGGTCACATCAGGATAGAATATAAGTATGCACGTGTGAGTGTGTGTGTGAGAGAGAGAGAGAGACCCTGCATCCGACTTAGTCTCAAGTGAAGCAAATTGAAATTCCATGAATAAACTGACAGACTTGAAAACCTCTCGCTCTTCAGTAACGACCTTGTCTTTCTCTCCCCCTCTCTTTTTTCTGGGTACTGTATGCTCACAAATTGATATTCTGCCACTTAACTGGATGGGAGAGTTTCTCTCCCTCTGATACTGTGATGCAGTAATATGTCATGTTTCCTGCCCAGAAAAATATTTACCAGCTCCATAGAATGGAAGTGAACCTGTTGCATTCAGCTGTTGGTTGAATGTGTAGATAGAGCAAACAGCAGTGAAGCAAGAGGTTTTCTTTTTAAAACACAAGTCACACATCACAACAACAGCATAACTTAATGGCTGTGTTGTTGTGTTGCTTTATAGACTATTACAGAAATGGCTTTCTCTTCTATGACAGAGGTCTCCCTGTATGATTGTTAAATATTGCTGGAGAAACAATGAGTCTAGCAAAGAAGCCTGTTCACATTGAAGGACCCTGAGGGATAACAACACAAAGACCTGATGTTTCCAGTCATGCCCTGCTTTACAGCACCACTGTAGCTAAACTGGTCTTATTAGTATGCCATGATGTTGGCTGTTGGGCCACTCATCCGTGGAAATTAGGGGCAGCAAAACACAACAGTACTGACATAGAAATACGAGGAGCATTGCCTTTTATTATTATTGTGATTATTATTTTTTTAAAGAACAACTGAACACCAGCTGAAGTTCTTGTTTTTTCTGACCAGTGGTTCAACATCTCACCTTGCTGGAGGTAGGTATAAGTGTACACCAGGTAGAGTCAGTACACTGTGACATCACTATTGAGTGCAGATAACATTTTGACCACACCTCTTATCAAAGCTACTGCCTCTCAGCCTGGTAATAAGTTACTATTTAAACAGTTATAATGCTAGAAGGTGGAATAGATACACAATTATTGAGGTATTAAGGTAAAGCATGCACAGTGAGATGTAGCCTCCATGATTTTCCAATCAATATATAATGCAAGCTTACTAATGCAGAAAAACAAAAATATTCCACAGGTTTGACATAGATGGACAAGGATTGTTGTATATTAATATTATGTCTGTATACAAGGCATCTGTGAGAACTTCCCAATAAACATGCAAAGAGTTAAAAGTGAATATGGGCAAAGATTTCACTGCAGACTGATGGTTCTGTGCATTTTCAGCATCAGGTCTAATCATAATACTACAGCATCTCACACTGTTATTGAATAGTCGTGAATCTGTGAGGGTTTCATCTATCATGTGATCATAAGAAATCAAGCTAATGAGAAATAATGTCTCTCTTATGCACAGACACGGTAAACTATCTGTACCCTGTCCATTAAAAGCTACCATACAGTAACAGTCTACTTATGTTAATAGTTTCCTGCACTACAGCAGCAGACAGAACATGACCTGTGCAGCGTGAATGGTATAAACATAATTAACAGGGTTCTTCGTAGTTCTAAGTAATGGAAATGAGCTATCAGATCTAGTTAGTAGAGCTGAGTCAGTTTTCCCAATAGCACTACTCTGCATAACTAAGCAGCAAACTCCTTATCGGTTTTAATTCTTTTAGCCTGTTTCATGTTCCTTCAATTTTAACAGTGGTCAGTGAGCCCGGTCAGTAACCAGGGGGGGGAATGGACTCCAGCTTTTTCACATCCCATGAAAATTACCTTGAGCAAAACACAGCGGACAACAAAAAGCAAAAGGGGAATGTACACATTATAAATCTATTTTATCACTTATTGTTCGACCTCCTGAGAAGACAGAATAAAGCAGTGGTGGCTTGTGACTGAAACATCTCCAATACAACCACATAGAACATGGGTTAAGAAGCAAGTGAGAATCCAACAACCATTTTAAGTAGTTTCTAACATGATGTGATGAAAACAAGACCAGTTCCCCAACCAATAAATCTATATATGCTGATACTTCTCATCTGCAAATCATTTCATGAATCAAGAATGTTTTATTTTACAAAGCATCAGCTTCTATTGACTCTGTCGTTCTCTTTCTTTTGGACTGGACTTTGTTTTCCATGTAAATCCCATAATTGACCATGTATCTTATAGCTGAGCTAAATGCGTCAGTCTTGACTTAGGGCCATAATTAGTGATGCGCTCTGTCATTTATTGATTGGTTGATTGATTTTTCCCTCATGTAAAGTAGTAGACTCTCAGAATTAGTAATGTTCGAATGCCCACTCACCGGTGTCGAGCTTGGTCCCCTTGGCGCAGGCCACGATGGCTCCCATGCTGGGCTGAGAAGTCATGCCAGCCATAGAGTCGACCTAGACAGAGACAATCAATATGAATACTGTTTGACTAAAAGCCTTAATCAAGTGCATTGTGTAGGTCCACACCATACTTGATATATAGTATATAGTTTATAAAGATTTGGTACAAGGTGCAGTGTATTAGTCTGCAAATCCTGTATTTCAAAAAAATGGGTGCATATGTATATGATTATATACTGAGAGCTAATTCGAAAAGTAGAGGAATTTTATCTTGTCCATCTTCTCTGGCCTGTCAAGTGTTTTTCAGTGTGCTTTATCGTCTTCGTTACTGTGCATGAATGTTTAATTCCTTGGCAGAGTGAAAAGACGCAGCTTAACTACATAAACCAGCAGAATCGATACAAACAGTTGTTTTTAGTGGGTGTGTCTGATCCATGGAGGACAATTGGTTGTTTGTTTCATACTGTGTTACAAGAAACTGCAGAATGAATGAACTGCAGAAGAAACAGCAGAATGGTCCAACGCTGCAAATAGGAGCCAACTGTTTTAATGAAACTGCCCAGGCTGGCAGCATGCGTCAGTGAACACAGTAAGGGAAATGTTACTGGCTTCAATAATTGTTTCAGTGACACTTCACAATGCAAAGTACAGAAGCTGCTGGAAAATTAATGTTTGTTAGTGTGTGCACCTTGGCCTCCAAATGACCATTTTAGTTGAAGTTGTATAGTGGTTAGCACACAGGCTTCCTACATCATCATGACCCCAATGTGAGGGATTTGTACAGCCATGATGAATACTCACAGCCACGTCAACTACATCAGCTCCAGCTTCTGCACAAGCCAACATGGCGGCTACACCAGCTCCAGCTGTGTCATGAGTATGCACATGGATGGGTACATCTGGGAAACGATCTCTCAGAGCACCGATCAGAAGCTTGCTGGCTTCTGGCTTCAGCAGGCCGGCCATATCCTAGTGAAACAGGGAGAGAGGATGACACATGAGGAGGCAGTAGCAAATGGTTGTATGTTGAACAAATAGTTAATATTATGCTTAATAACACATCCTACATTTCCATGCATCTTCTCTTTTGGATTACTGGAGGTCCACTTGGGACTAGATTTCTGAACTTGAAAAAACTAGATAAATAGACCTTAATCTGCATGTAATGCAAGTGGCTTTATAAAACACATCTAAATTTTTGATATGGAGTCCTGGACTAAGTTAAAGAAGATTAATTTCAACCACCTGTCTTGGTCCTCATTAGTGAGAGACTTTGCACACAGCACTGGCCTGAGGCTGCTCATGAAAGCTGTAACACACCACAAACTGCTGATAATTTGTTGGATTCAAACAAGTAAAAACACACTAAACAATGGAGGCAGAGAGAGCATGTTTGGGAATACTGAAATCCTTAAAGTAATCAGAATTGGAAAAGAAGTATTTATGACTGCACCTGTCAAAATGATCAACATGTCTTGATTTGGTGATTTAATCTATAGTACAAACTGTCACCAATGAAGGTGAATTGCAGGTATTGACCATCTTTTAGGAATTTAGTTCTGTTCATTCAAGACCCGGTTACATTTGTGTGAGGAAGCTACTTTGAATTAATCTGGTTTGAAACCATTCTCTTTTGTGGACAAACCACACTTTTGTAAAACTCTTGTACTTGTAAAATGATTAAACACGTACTATTTATTAGAACAACAAAAAACTAACTGAAATTGAGGGTTTCGCAGTTGCAAAGATGAGTAATGTATAAATCTTGTGTGAAATGAATGTATAAACCTTAACTGATATTAACAGAAGTTCCCAGACAGAGCTTAGATGTTTAGTTGTGCTCCCTTTGATGATCATTGCACTTCTTGAAGTTATAATGCATGCTAATTTCCTCTTTTAAAAGTTAACCTCATTAGTAGTGCAAGCCTTTTAAGAGATTGCCAGTGCTGCATGTTATGGTTCACGTTGCTGAAGAGCAGGAGTTTATCATTTCACCTTTGAAAATATGCTGTCATGCTTCAATAAAGAAATTAATTTTATGTGAGCATTATCAGTCTACTCATTTAGATAAACAGCTCAAGTATACAAGTTATTTCAATAGGAGTAAATAGAGAAAAAAAAAAAAATCACGTGTTGAACAGTTAACATGTTTATTAAACAAAATGCATGTTTGTGTTTTGTGTGTAAGTGTTTTACTTCACAATGGTGATGCTGGTTCTTGGAAAACCCAGATTTTATCTATTTTTGTATTCAGCCAAGACTGTGCCCTTTCAGCATGACAATAGCAACAGAGTTAGAGCGAGCAGTAGTGGTAGTTGCTGCTTTACAAGTGGCCAGATTTAAACATATAAAGCACTAAAGGAGTTAATAAAGTCATTAAGTGATGACAATTTGTCAGTTAGTCAATTTAAACACCTTACATGCCAAAGAGTTCTATCATAGCTTAAAACAACTGCATACAAATATTATTGTGTCCAAATGCTTTTTGTACCATGGCAGCCAAGATGTTTCACTGGTAGTTAGTACTGGTCCTAAATGTATGTGTTTGCAAACATCTCTTTTCAGCTGTTTATTTGTTATTAGCTGGCAGATGGGCAGGGACTTCCAAACGATAAGTGCCAGAGACTCAAGATTATCACAAGAAAGGAAAAACTGTCTTGTTGAACTCTTAGTAGCAGTCAACAGCTCTCAAGGCAATTGATTAAAACACTAGATCCTATTTTTATTTTCGCACCTTGATACACAGGATGTGTGTCCCAGCTTTGACGAGCTCGTCCGCCAGTTTCACATAGTACTCCAGGGAGTACTTCTGCCTCATTGGGTCAGACACGTCACCCGTGTACGAGATGGCGGCCTCCACTACGCCACCTGCTGCTCCAGCAGCCTCCATCCCCAGCAGCATATTTGGCAGGTAGTTCAGGGAATCAAACACACGGAAGATATCCATGCCGTTCTCCTTGGCTACCTCGCAGAACCTGGAGGAGGGAGGGGCAGGGAGCACAATGTTAGTCAACTGCTTATATTGTAATACCATTCATATGAAAGACAGAAAAAGCCTGGTGAGGCAGTCAAGACCTACTGTACACTACAAGATCAACATACAATCGCTCTCACTCTGTCACTTATGAGTTTTCATGCACAGTGGATCACAGATAATAGTACACACCTGTGTGGGGATAAGCTGTTTATATCCATCTCTATATCACCACTCATAAATATTGCTGTACTTGCATTAATATAATTTTCTTACTATTTCCATGAAAAGTGAGCTTACACAGCCTGCAGGAGCCCACAATAACTCCAGAGAAACGCATAGCCGCCTCATTATCCCAGCTGCTAGTAGTAAATCCCTCCTATTATAGCCTTGTATCTTCATCAGGTTTTTCATAACCGGGGTAAGTACTTACTGTAGTTGTGTTGCTGTAAATGCAATATTTATACACACAGAGCTTTCGATTTTGCAAATAAACAGACACTTAATGCTTTGCCACGAGAGGATTACCAGTTCAACGTCTGTGTGTCCAGTATTTATTTAGCACGACAATGCATACAAGTGCTGTCTAGTGGACGCTGTTTGGCACCAAATCAGAGAAACTGTACTGTCCCACATATCTGAATCAGAGCTGAAGTAGTTTTTATGTGTGTGTGATCATCATGTGAATCTGAAATTTTTCTGTCAAAAAATTTGTGGCTTTTAATTGACAAGATGATCTAGTTAGCAGTCTTTTAATCCTCCAGGCGTTTTAGATATTTTAAAATTTTATACCCTTCTAGCTGCAGAATGTACTGTACTGTGACCCTGTGAAATGCACTTTATATCAATGAAATGAAATGAAATTACACTTTGATTTGATTTAGTTAATGAAGATGCTTAGGCCACTTGGCTGCGGGCTGCCACGCTAAAAACATTGAGGGCAAGAGAGTGACAGAGTGAAGCAAGGATGGAGAGAGAGAGCCGTGCAAACAGATCAAAGCCAGTAATCACAATCGTGCAAATTTTCAATGGCACTCCCCCTATGGGACACAGAGTCAGGGGTGGAGGGGGTATGTGAAGAATAGTTGGGATAGAAAGAGGGGGTTAAAAATAAAGAGAGGAGTGTGTAATGCAAAGAGATGAATGAAGGTGAAAAACAGGGAGTTATAACAGTAGGGATGAATAATGAGTATATGATAGAAAACAAAAAAATAGGGAGGTCTGTGTGTGCGTGTTTCAACAGGAAGGAGGGAGAGGGGGACAGCTGCATTACTCATAAAGCCACGACTCATTTAATTCAGGTGAGGGGAATTACACAGTGTATATAGATGTGTGTGTGTGTGTGTGTGTGTATGTTTATATGTGTTTCTGTGTGGAACTGACTGCAGGTGTGTGTGCTTGAGTATACATGAGTCATCCACATCATAGCTTGTGAATCCATTTGGAAAAGTGTTAGAGGTGTGTGTATGCATGTGTGTAGGCACAGGAGTATTTATGGCCCTAAATACATTATTGGTGTATATGTGAATCAACAATATGTCTGAAATATATGTAACCCACTGAGCAGGGTAGGAGGCAACAGGAACACATCAACCAAATTGACCTGATTAAATGTTTGTGCCAGTTGTGTGGTTTGAGGACAGCTCACAGCACATCCATTTGGATATATTTAGAGAGAAAGCAGCTGTGTCTCATGGCTTCATGTTACATATAGAGTATGATTTATACAATGTAGGAGAGAGTGGGAAGAGAAAAAACTATCGTAATAGTGATTAAAAAGGGAGCTTAAAGCAACTCTTGTTCTCAAGGGAGAAACTCCATCTGCTGAGGATTCTCACAAGATGTGGCTCAAAGACGAAAAAACAAGTAATATGGACCTTCTGTTTAAGGTATCCAGATATTCAAAAACTGCTAAAAATGAGAAATTAAAACAATAGCATCTATTATTTAAGATAAAAGAGACAAAAAAAAAAAAGTTTACAAAGGTTAATTAATGATTGGACTGAGTAAAAAAAGTGTGCTTTTTGGATGTATGTGTAGGTGAAATACTGATTTGATCTGTCTTTTATGAATAAATAAAAAAATAAATAAATGCCAAATTGAAAATATATTCTATGCAAAAATCCAGATTTTTTCTGAGAAAAAAGATCATTTGATTTAAGAAGAAAGTGCATGTTTAAGAAAAAATAGTTAAATAGTAAAGGTATTTCATGTCCTGCACCACATGATGTCCAGCCCATATGGCCTTAACACAAAACAACAGCCATAATGTTCATGCAACAAATCATTAGGTATACACACACACAGACACACGCATTCACACACACACACACAATCAAGAGACCCAGTTAAAATAATCCTACATAAAGGATAACGGATACTTTATCTTAGCGACCAGACTTCTTACAGACATTCTGCCAAAAACTAAAATCTCCTCATTAAAAAGCCAACTCAACCTTCAGGCAACAGCTGTAGTGAGGAACAAAAATACTATTCAAATTTACAAACTTTGTTGAACAAATACAAAAATATGATAAAGAAAAGACGTAAAAGACCCAAAGACGTAAAAGAAGTAAAGACCCATTATTACATTTGGATTTCTGTTACTTCTGATGTCAAGAAGATTATATCTTGACAGACCAGTGGGTGTGATGAGATGTTGCCGTAGATTACCTTCAGATTTCAGATTATCTTGGGCTATAAAAAATATTGTATCCTATGTTGCATTGTTTTTGCTGCAGGGTTTTGTAATGAGTAATTGCTTTTCTGTTGTTTTTGCCTTGTGGTGATGTAATTATTCAAGAATGGCAAGAAATTTAAATCATGTAAAATGCCTGGTTACACTTATATCCAGATACAAAATGATGTATGGAGTTGATGGTCACCCATGTTGTTGTCACCCATGTTGTTGTTGTAAATAATCAGAGAGAGTCTTATTCAACGAATGTTTTCGGCAAAGTTTTAGGACAGTGCGTATTTGGACAGAAATACAAAAGTCATAAGACAAACATTTGAGGGATAAAATGTGGGAGTGTGTGTGTATATGGGTGACTCACTTAAAAACAGCGTTGTCAGGGTAGTTGGTGTAGCCCACAGCGTTGGCCCCTCTCAGCAGCATCTGGAAAGGGACATTTGGGATCAAAGCTCTCAGCTCCTGGAGTCTCTTCCATGGGCACTCTGACAGGAAGCGCATGGCCACGTCAAAGGTAGCACCTAATTACACACACACACACACACACACACACACACACACACACACACACACACACAGAGAGAGAGAGATGGCAGTTTATTTCATCCGTCATCTCATGTTTCATCTTTCATCCCAGCTTTGATCTTAACTTCTGACTCAAAAACTAATATTTCAGACTTATCATATGACCCACACACACACACACAAATACAGATGTCACACGTGAAGTAGACATGAATGAATGCTGAAATATAAGTATATGATGATACATTCTCATTCAACACATCAAGCACATTTCATTTTAAAGTCACTTTAAAATCTAAAATGTTTCAGAGGAAGGGGTGAAAAAAAGATAGCAATCTCTCATTTCCCTTTCTGAGGGAGTAGATTAGCGAATCTCATACCCGTTTATCATATCAGCTCAGTATATGGAAGCCTCCACTGTTTTTTATTTTTTGCTGATCCAACACTGTCATTAAATTTCATTTTCTGAGCACTCATACATTTAGACACAGAGAGAATACTAAGCAAAAATGCTTGTTCCTTTCCCTGTGAGAAGCAGGGATGCCATGGAAAACCCTCCTTTATCAATTTTTAAAATTTTTCTGCCTGATCTTGGATTTCAGCTCATGCCAGCATCTTTTACACTACTAGTTTAGAGCGGAAATTAATCCAAGCAATTTTATCTGATATTAAACATTCATATTAATGTTTTATAGCACATGAGATATCAAACCATGATGCTGAGTGAGGAATTCATCTGGGATAACAAAATTTACTCCAATAATTAGATAATGCAAATTAAGAGTGGCAGCTGGTCCCACATGCAGGACATTAGGCACGTGCACCGCTGTCACCTGCCTTTCTATATGAACAGGCAGCGTCCAGTCTGCCATGAAGATGAGCTGAAATAAATCAGATGGAGGGAAGGAAACAAGCCTTTCACGCAACACCCACAATTGCCAGCAATGAATCCAACACCCCGTTTAATGTTTAACGACAGAGGAGAGAAAAATGACTTTTTTTTTTGGAACAAACTGTCTCCTGGAATAGGTGTTGTGGGAATATGTGGGCCTGTAACATCTTCTGTTGGTATGTTAGGTAAGAATAAATTTTACACAAAACTCAATAATGAAACAGTTTGTACAGTCTCATATTGGCAAACTCTTTACTCCACCCAAATCTCCCCTGCTGGGGAAATAAAAGTTCTATGAAGTTAACATCTATCCTATGCTCTTGAGGCCATAAAAAAAACCCATAGTGAATAAAAATGATTAATATCTATAATTTGAATCGCTGAGTTACATAAGCACATGCACAGCAGTTATCAGCATTTGTGCTTAAATGTGCAATTATAGGTCTGATGCATTTGACGGTTTATCCTGCCAGATCAATTTTTATTTTATTTGTGACTCCACTGCATTTCTGTGGATCGGCCGATTTGCCTTTGTATACTCCAGACTTTGTCGCTTTCTTGTGTCCACAGCATGTGCCAAAACAACAGCTCACATTCCTCAAAACATGCAAAATGCTCACTCCATCATGATTTTGTATAGTAATTAAGAATGTGCAGCATTACCATCTGATAAATTTGCCAACTGTGAAATGTTACAGGGAACCCTATAGATACGCCATGTGACCCAGTTCATATTACTGTATCTTGTATGGTGTAGGGAGAAACGCTATATCAGGAAGGGATTTAATCCTCAAAGGGCTTTCACAGGCTTAATCTCTTCAATGATTCATTCTGCCTTTAAGCAGCTGAAACATGTGAAAGCAATATTCCCTATCTAAGACCACTGTATAAAAAAAGATTTCTGCATAGGGACAATGCGTCTGGGCAACAGTGTTCGATCCTCACATGGTCATCCCTTTAGTGATTTATTTTGGTTCTAAGTGATTTGAGCACAGTTGGGCATAATATTCTTTATCTCTGATCACTTTGTAATAAAAGTACATTGTATAGGGACCTATAAAGAGAGGCATGGTAGTTATTCCTCCCTACGGGCAGTTAGTGATTTATGAGGAACTGATTAAAGGTACAGTTACAAGCTGTCACTGTGGGACAGTGTGTGCTAGAGCTGAACTTTTTACTACAGCATGACGGTCTAATTTGTGCTACAATCAATGTAAGGCGAGAGCAGGGCTGGCAGCTGGCAAATCTGCAAACTCTGGCCATTCAACTCTGAGTGGATGAAGGGTGTTTAACAGCAAATTGTCTCATATTCACACATTATTTTGAGATATAGTGCAAAAGGTTACAACATTCTTTTATTAATGGGGCTCTCCAATGATTTTATAGATGGAGTTTACTCTTCCAGACAAGTACTGTTACGATTGTATGCTATGACCCAGCTTGTTAAGTGAGAAGGAAGCAACATAAAACCAGGTGTTTCAGGTCAAATAAAGTTATTCATTTTCTAGGGGCTTAGACTTTTACTACAAACGACAACAAGGTTAACTTAACAGGGCAGATGAAAATATGATTCCCTAAAAAAAACAAACAAAAAAAAACCAAAACACTAATATCCACCTAACATCCAAAAAAAATAAAACTGCGATTGTTCTATCTTAATGAAAACATTAAGTTGCATTATGGAAGGTGTGGGATCCAGTGTTTATGGAGGCTGACTAAAATTTAAAAACTCTTTTGTGGAGACTGTCCTGAAGTTTTCTGAAGTCATCTTCTGGACTCCCAGAGTTTTCTTTAGATTTAGTCTTTTATTTCTCTCTCTTTCCAGGTGATCCCATACTGCCTCTATAATATTCAAGTCTGGACTCTGTGGAGGCCAGCCCATGACTATGACTGTGTTTTATCAGCTGTTTTTCTCTCCAAATACAATTTCTCTGCATTAGCAGTGAGCTTGGGATCGTTATCATGCTGAAAAATAAAACCGTTCCCAATCAGACTCTTTCCAGAATGAACAGCATGATGAATTAAATACTGTCTGTACTTTTCAGTGTTCATGATCCCATCAATTCAGACAATACCACCACTGGCAGAAATGCAGCCCCAAACCAGGACAGACCCTCCACCATGTTTCACTGAAGGCCACAACCACTCATTCTTCCATCTCAAACTCTTCATACATATTGTCAACGATTGGACCCAAAAATCTTAAACTTGGATTTATCATGCTTTTCCACTGATCTTCATTCCAATCTTTGTGAGCTTTAGCATATCTTAGCCTTTTCACCCCATTTCCCTTCTGAAAAGGTGGTTTCTTGGTTGCTGCCCTTCCACAAGCTTCTTCAAACTGTAGAAGGGATGACTTGGTTTCATCCTGATAAAGCTGCCAGATGCTGAGCCAGGTCCTTGTTGGACTTCTTCCTATCTCTCAAAGAAGAAACTCTGAGAAACTTCAGGCTGTAAAAGTTTTCTTGGCCTTACAGTCCTTTTTTTTGTCCTTGACCTCTCTTGATTCTTCAAATTTCTTAATAACAGCTTGAATACCACATCTTAAGTATTCAGTTTGTTTGCTGGTTTCCCTTTGAGAGTGGCCTCCCTGATTCAAAATGACGATTTTATGTCTGTTAAATTCTGTGATCTTTGGCATTTTGAATTGAACAATGTGATTGAAAGTTGGTCTTATACATATTAGCAGCTTCCAATGAGGTAAACTCACACAACATATGTTTGTAATTCTCAAGAAAGAGCCCGGTTCCTGCTATTGTCAACACCGAATACTTGGATTTTGATACTATAGACTGTAGTCTATAGAAGCTGTTTTCTAAGACTGTTAAACATTTTCTGTATTTTCTGGTTGTATTCTAATAAAGAGACTTAGAAGTAATTATATATGGTAATTATAGCATCTAAGGGTGGTCTAAGACTTTTGCACTTTTTTTTTTTTTTTTTTAAATCAATGACATCAATATGACACTAATATGCATAGGAAGACACTAATGCTTGAGATGATATTATACTGCAAACTTGTGAAGTTGCATAAAGGTGTCAGGGGGATTTCTCTTTCAGGAATTTATTCTGCCTTTAAGTGTTTAAATAATTATGAGAAAGTCCCATTCTGTTTTCTCTGACTTGTAATCATATCATGCAGGAACTACTGACGCCTCAAGAGGATCCAATAACATATTACATTTCTCTTCAGTGATTCACACGCCCTCCACAACTTTTCTTAACTGAGAAAGACAAATGGAGCTTATGCTCCTCAGCTCATAATATCAGCCTATTACAGAATCATGTCGGGAGGTATTTAAACTTCTGCAACTCTTGTTTTACATCTGATTTTAATGACTTTCTCTGCTGTTGTTGCATAAATGCGAGACAGACAAGCATATATTGGCTTTCTATAACTTCTTTATGAAGACAGAAGACTGTTAAAAGTTCAAGAGCTTTTATTGATAGAAGATTTCCTATTGCATTTCAAACATTAGTGAATTGCGAGAGCGTTTCAAAGGGAGGCGTATTCACTTTTCTTTTGCCATTTTATCATAACTGGATTTGGTTCAGAGACCAGATTATTCTGCAGCGTTTACTTAGAGCCTTTACTGCATCAAATGCCCAAATTAAGAATATTAACCACGCTGTCTGCTCAGTTGTGAATAATTATACATTACACTGAGAAATAGTCAGTTGAAGCCTTAAGAGGTAAAGTGAGGACAATACAACATTTGCTCATTTGAAAATGAAATGTTCAGTGTTCAAGCTCAAACCTTATTAAATGTATATTCATCAGGAGGGATTTAAGTGGGATTTGGTAGGTGGGGAAACCTTAGATTTGGGGTGGGAGGACTTGGTTGTGATTATTTAGTGAGCACACAGAGAGGGCCATTAAAGAAGGGCCAGTAAAAAAAAAAAAAAAAATCTTTGGATGGTCCACTGGCCCACTGGGATATGTGACAGTACACCTGATGTCCAATCTGACTTGTGCGAGCACTAGCCCAGCTGTTCATACCAGAAATGCAATTCTCTGCACCAGTCAAAGTGATTCTGCTCCTCTGCTCGTTTCTGATCACGTAGAGCTGCTGATCATTATACAAGCTGCATGAATTTACATGTGTGATGTAAGTGGGACATCACCTCTTCTGCTACAAATTTAAAAGTACCACGACCTTGTGTCATGATATTCAGAGAGGAACATCTCTCCTGTTTTTGTGTGTGCTTGTCTCTCTCGCTCTCTGTTTCGGCCTAACTGAGAAACATGTGGAATAACTATCAATTAACTCGCTTGACATGATTATGTATGAAGCTGCCTCTCAGATTTATTTACTTATTAATTGAAGATACCAGAGCGCCATTCTGAATCGTTCTGGCCCACTTTAACCCCTGTAAATCACCATTCCTATTGAAGCATTATACAACCCCATCAATTAGTTTGGAAATCTTACCCCATTGCTGCTGCTTCTCTCCTCTTTTAAACACTTCAATGGGCCAATGGCTTAGGCTTTCAAAAACCATGATAAGTCTCAATTTGGGAAACAGGAAGCCACTACTAATTTTACATCTTTAATGTCCCACCATAAAATGCTCTCAAAACATGCCCTCTATCAGGTTTTATAGACTATTTTGCACAGCTTCTGTTTCCCACATGGATGAAGCTGATAGAAATGGCTAGAAAAGCCTGATAGAGAGCTCAGTTTGTGCTCTTTTAACAGTCAAACGTGGACATGTCTGACCGTGCTGTGAGCTTACCATTTTGTAAAAGGAGATTTATCACAGTTTTTTAAGACTTAACGATGGCCCCATTGGACAGTGTTTAAACACAGTGAGAGCAGAGTGGTAGGATCCTAAGAAGTAAATCTATCAGTGAGGTTGTGTTACACGTGATTATAAATGATAATGAAGAACCCTTGGTAAACACATTTTAATGTGGTCTGGGTTCAAAAATTGGTAGATTTACATTTTTTAGGGTTTCAAATATTAGATAATGAAATTTTAAAAAAGGCATTTATGTGCCTTAATCAAAGAACTCTCCTCTCTCAGAGCTGGCTCACACAGTATAATGAGACATACAGGGATGAGGGGCTCCTCTGGTATCTATTCAGCAATTTCACATTCAGTGAAGGACTGAGTTCACTGTGAGTTTTCACAGTCTCTTCAAAGATTTACTTTTAATGTAACCACTCAAACACAGCTAAGCTGAATACATATCATCTTTCTCTGGTCAGTCTCATAATAACATCACGATGTACTGGAAGATGGAAGTTGGGAACCGTTTAAGCCCTTTTTTATCAAAATATCTCCTCAATGATTTATTTTTTGCTATAACCTTTTTAGCTGTTGAAACATGAGCTAAGTAGACAGTGGCTTAATGTGAGGTCTGCTCAGAGTGCCAGAGAAATGAAATACACTGCTTTTTTTTCTTAACTGGTGCACCACAATCAGCCACCAGGAGTTTGTGAATCTCACAGAGGGTTTACATCAACAGAGACTCTCTCCGCCTGTTTTATTTTTTTCACACTTTGTTCAACCATTTAATGATCAGCATAGTCACAGAAACAGAACCCATTTTCATTTTAGGCTTTTGTTGTTTTGTTCTTATGTTTGCTCTTGTGATCTACTCAAAGCTCTCCAAGTAATAGAACCACAATCACTGCGAGTAGTTTACTATAATTGAGCATTAAATTAAATGTTTCAACCTCAAGAGGTGCACTGGGCATATCTCCTCCACAAATGTGCATGTCCTAAACGTTCAAGCGTTCAAATGGGAAGAATTAATTTACTCTTTGAAACCAGTTCATAGCAATTGCACTTCACATAGGGACATTATCAAGAAGTGTTGATAATTGGTCTCGTTGCCATCTGTTCAAACACGAGGCACGTATTTTCACTCTCTGGCCAATTCCAGAGTAATTGCATATTATACAGGGACAGTATTGGACTGTTCATGCCTCAAGAAGTTTCAATAACGCGTCATTTTCTATATTCATTCAAGAGCAGGCAAAAGGTACAATCATTGTCTATTGAGGGAACTTTCTGAAGACAGACTTGTGGGAGATGGAGGAATGAGATGCATTTTCAATATGGCATTATTTTTACTGCTCAAACAAACAAAAAAAAAACAAAGAAGTACAATAACTGTCATCAATGAAACAGATAAATTAAAAAAATGACTAAATGGGTCATCTGTGCAAGTAGGTTATTATGAGAGAGAGACACATTTTACTGTTTGGTGACACCTAGCGGCTGTAGAAATGAGGGGGAAGTTGTATGAATGGCAACAAAGTTCACATAGGGAGATGGTAGGGGTGGTTGTTTTTGACTAAAATCAACAGTGGTTTTTTAACCATGAATGTTCATAAATCTTGGTTAGAAAGGTCTGGTATAAAGATTGGAAGGAAGCAGGAATCACAATCCTTTTTAAATCCAAAGTTAATACAAAATAAAACATAATTAATCTGGTTGATACGTACAAAGTTTAAAAAAACCAAGACACTAAAACTCACCTCCCCAGTTCTCCAAGCTGAAAAGGTTGCTGAAGTTGTGGCTGACGAATGGTGAGATCTTCTTCAGGTCATGGGTCCGAACCCGAGTTGCCAGAAGAGACTGGTGAGCATCCCTGAATGTGGTATCCATTAGCAACAGGCCTTGATGTGCACGGACAGCCTTGGCAAATCCCTCAGGGCCATCACGCAGCAACACATCACGGAAACCCACTGGCGGGTCACCTAATGGAGAGGGAGGGGGAAAGAAATGAAAACAAAATAAAAAAAAGGTAATGCTGTGAATGAAGCAGCAGAGGTAATGAGAGGAAAATAGCTCTGTGGTTATACATGGGATACAGGAGTTTGTGAGAAATCAATATCAGATGCTGGAGGAATACTTTAAAAATGCTCCATCATACTCAACAGACATTAATGATGACCAGCCCATACAGTCACAGAAAATGGATTGACATGTAAACATAGAACAACAAACAATAACCTGTAAATATAACTGATATAATAACTGCATGCAAAAAAGGGGGGTTCTTTTTTTAATAAGCAGACATAATATAAGAGTAGTCCTTTATTTATCCAATCTTGAGAAGTGTATTGACTTTAGATGCTGCTTAAGTATCTGGACAAGATAAACAATGTCCACCATTGTAACAAGACACCAGGCAAGCAGGTAAAGTGATGCTATTTACACAGTATTCCCTTTAAGTTGTGCTGTTAACAAGTCTGGCAGTTGTCATAACTTCTGCTAATGAGGTGGACGTCATTTCCTTTCAGTGCTGCTCCAATCATCCTTAGCTCAAGAAAATCGACTATAAAAGAATACAGGAGTATAAGCTCAGCAGCTGGTTTATTAAACACATATCCCACTGATTATTGAAAACGGATTGCTGCAGTTGACAGTGACTCATATGGCCATGGTTTTCTATATAAAGTAAGCAGCTACTGTTTAGTAAAACAAGACCTCTCAGTGACTGGTTCTCAGAGTCTGGTTTCCAGCAGAAGGCCAAATGATTCCAGGACGGCTGTTATTGCACTTTTCACCCATCTTTTAATATTATACATACATATTTATATTCTATTTTCAAAAGTGTGGAGGCTTTTCAATCTATGTTCTATGACATATATATGTGTTATATATGTCCATATAAAATATTGGTTTTAGAACTCTCCAACCACCATTTTTTGGCATTTTTGCTGTTTATTAGAAAGTGGAGATAGGAAAAGCAGCTTTGAACCATCCTTGATATGTGGCACACATTCTACCAGGTGAGCTACTGCGCCCATCCATGAGACATTTCACTCAAAACCACAGATATAAACCTCATAGTGTCGCCAGAGAATAAGTCAGATAAATCCTATGGAAAATGCCTGCCAGCTATTGAGATAATTCAGTCTTAACCTAAGTGGTGGACTGACACTGCAATCCACAGAAGCTGTGCTTCAAGCATGGCTAAAATTAAGAAAGTAGTAATGCAAACAGTTGAACATTAAAAGGATAAATCACAAGGTGCGAGAGCCAATATATGAGTGTTTCTGAAACCTTGCTGTTCCAGTCCCTGAGAATCCCCAGGGTGAAGATTGCTGGACATGTTGACATTTGATGAGCGTTTCTGGTTAGCCTTCAAGACTGTGAAGTCATATACAGTAGCAAAGTGTATCCTCACCCCTAAAAGCCTCCTCCAATTGCTATGAAATCCCCAAGACAAATACTGGCATTTTCAGTTTATTACAGCTGCTTGGTCCAAAACAAACAAGTTAAACATTGCAAAGAGCTCACTCTGTATGTCCTGCTCTAACCAGCCCTCTACCATAATCCTTCTCTCTTTCCTCTCTCTGCCTCGCAATTAAACACAAGCAAAACCAGACGCATTAAAATATTGGAAGCAGAATAGGGATCCATTTTTGCTGCGGTGTGTACAATCAATCAATTAGATGAGTTAACGAGGTGCTATGTGCCTGCTTAGCTGTCCTCCAGCCCTTCGTCCCTCTCTTTCTTTTTCCCTCCATCTCTCGCTCTCTCTTTCTGCGTAGTGGAATATTCGCTCTTGACCTTTTATTGTTGTACTTCATCCCTGAAAACAAATGATCTCTGTTGTAATTGTCTCTAAGGCAAGCATGAGCAAAATGAACTTGAACTCCACACACACACACACACACACACACGAAGCAAACTAGATTTACATTCAAAGTCGTCCTTCCATTTCTCACACTTTTGCTTTCTATGTTTTCACAACTTGTCAGGAAACGTATGCCTCAACACAATAGGGGAGAAATGAGAGCATCTGCAGGATGGATTTGGTGGATTTGTGTTTGTCGCATTGTACAGAGCGGAAACAAAAAGTAGTAAAAGAGATACAAGTCCCATGTGGTCACTGTACTTGGCAACTGACCCATTTACACACAGGCCCATTCTTTTACATTAAGAAGCAGCTCACTCCCACTCCCTAGCTTCTTTGCCCCAACTTCACTTCTGTCTCCTGGGCTGATGTCGATTCATACCTCTTTCATTGACATTCCTCACCTGTCTAACCCTCTCCTCACACAGCATTTCTCCTCCCACAGCTCCACAATACCAGCTGATATGACTAGATGGGATGAGCGGCTGTGCTCAGAGGTACTTCTTTATTTGCAATTTGTGTAGGAGACAATCTCAGAGTAATAACAGCTTGCCTTGTCGCTGTCCTGAGCTGACATCTGCCTCCCTAGAAGACTGTTAAATGCCTTATATCTGTTCTTAGGAACCTTTTAATTGTCAGATTGTAATGGGACAGCTGCTGAGCACTTCATTTAAGGTAAGGTGCTGGAACAGTCAACAGCATGTAAAGGTTAAAAGCTGGTGGATGTGTTAAACTGACCAGTCAGTCAAATGTACAGCTTGTCGTGTGCTATAGGTGCCAACCCTTTCTCTCACTGCCAAATTCAAAAACAACAAAAGATATCCCTTCTTATGCAGCAACAAGGTATTGAATGTTAATTTGCATTCATTTATGGTTTGCCTCTACGCATAACTGCTATAACACACCCTTTTGAAGAACCATATACTGGTAGTACTGTTCAACAGCACTACTGTTCATTTTTCCTCCATATAGCTGGATAGAAGGTATGAAACAAACAACTGAAAGAACAAAGTAAGAAGTGACTTTGCTTTACACAGAAAAAATCTTCAGGTTCCACAAAGCCAAATATAAGACTTTTATGACTCCTTTTTAAAACTACTAAAAATGAGTTTTGGACCTAAACAACAGTAAAGGAAAGAAAAAACAAAACAAAAAACTGTGCAAAAACAGCCTTTTCTGTTTGAAGACGGCTAATGGAGGCACAAGTCCTTGTGTGCTTATTTTGTGAATACAGTTCTTCAGCTGCACAGATGTTACATATTGTTCTACCAGCCAGTCTTCTACTTTTTAATCCCAAGAATGAACACAGCGCACAACTGGGAGGGGGAAAGTAGTCTGTCATTTTTATTAGTCATTCTTCCTAAAGCTAGCTCTGAGGCATCTGGTGATTAACCTCTAGATGTCCTCCATTAAATAAATCCAGACAATAATTGGAACAAGGTGTACTTATACACCATCGATGAACCACAAGGCATCAGCCTTCAGAAGGAACATTTCAGACTACAAATCCTAATTAGAAAATAATGGCCTTTGAGTACTTAACAGGTTCTATCAGGACATCCTCACCCTGTCTTTGAGGAATCATTTTCCTGCTTTCTTTCCTTGATGTAGAGGGAACTCCTCAAAATGGCTTTTCTTGTAATTCTTCCACTTTCTCCTCATCTCTAGATGTGATGTTAGATATGACAATGCCATTTTAAGCTTTGCTCTTCCTTTGTCTGTGTGGTACACGGTAATAGCCCCTCGTACTCCCTCGGTCGCCATCCTTTACATTCCCCTCTATCCATCTCAATCATTTATCTATCCATAATTCCCTCACTGCCTACCACCATGTCTACCTGACCATTTTCTCTACATATAGGGATTATACGCTGCCCAAACCGCCCCTGTTCTCCCTTTAATAACCTCTTTCTCCCTTTTCTTCCTGTCCCTCCCTCCATCCGTCCCTCCACAGAGTGTGATAATACAGGCCTAATCCCTCTCTTCTCTCAATCCCTCCGTTGAATGAAAGAAAGGATATAAGCACATTACAAATCTCATTACTAGGCTTTAGGTATGCCTCTGTACGTGCCTGTGCTGCATACAACTACCTCATCAGCAGCTTACTATAGGTAAGTGGGGACATGTATGCAAAGGATGTCTTCCTATAGAGTACCTGTCCAATTTTGTGCCTACTGTAAGTATGTGATTTTCAAGTGTACATGCATACGTGTTTGCTTTCCCACGTCAAGAGGAGCAGGCAATGATAGCTTTCAAGATTTGCATAAGTAGACAAGTGGTGAGTAAGCACAGACAAACACACTCACATGCAGACGTTCACAAACAGCAAATTATTCTGTCCTATGCTCCTCTATTCTGTTTCACTGTGCACGCTTTTTAGACGTCAGATTTGATTAGCTATGCCTGATTATGATTCATATTATTCACATTATTTTGTTATAAATTCATGTTTACCGGGCATGCTGTGGTATGTGCTAAGGCATAACAGGGTGCTGATAAACATGTCAGATTGATACAGATGACTATTTTGTTGCTGTCAAAAGGAGCAGCTGCATAAATTCATGCCAGTTTGCAGCCTTAACAAAAATAAAGCCAGAAGGAAGCGAGAAAGGACAAAAAGTGCATCTTTGCAAAACAATGATTTTTTTTATGCATTTATAAGCACATTTAAGAGTAAAACTGAGCATCTCTCATCATTATTTTAAAAATGATTTCATCAATGTTCCAGCCTTAATCTAACCTTTAAAAATTCACTGAGACTATAGTTAATACTTGGAGGAAAAACTCCAGAGACCTTAAGTGGTGCAATGAGTTTATCAAAGAGCTCAGCTTGGCCATTGGCCTTTCCTGCGAGACTCCAGGGGTGCTGGTGCAGAGCAGGGTGAGAAGTAAAGAACTTCTGCCATCACAAACAATGAGCTGCACCCTCTTACCACTGTACTCACAGCTCAGCAGAGCACTCTGGGCCAAAACCCTTCTCCTCCCCGAGAGCTAAACTGAGCCATTTAGGAAGGCCTTTCCGCCTACAGCTATCAGACTGTTCGACAGCCCATTTGTCATTCAGTGGGCGCTTTTATCCAAAGTGCAGTACAGATCCACAAGTGTTTACATTTTTAGCATCAGTGCCTCTGGAGAAATGAAACCCCTAACCCTCACAGTAGCAGTGGCTTGCTAAATTAGACCAAATGTAATAAATGCAATAAGGATGATGCATTGTGACATTATGGTACTGTAACAGTTCAATAACAATTTATAGCTATTGAACCCCCCCCACCCGTTTTTTGCTGGTTTTATTGAAACACGGTTTTTGGGTTAGCTGAGTAATGCGTGAGCAGTAGAGTAGTCAGGTATGTGCTGTGGTTGACTGATTTGCTTTTGGTTGACATACCCATGGTTACAGGAGGAATGACAGGATCTGTGGAGGATGGCTTAGCCTTGACTGGGATGGGCGTGGTTGGTCCGTTCACCATCACATGACCTATACATGAGCATAAAATAGAGAATACAAATGAGATGCAGTCCTGTGCCATATGTAACATCCTGGGAAGATGAAGAAGAAAAAAATATATAAAAATAAACAAACAAACAAAAAAATATATATGTATATATACAAATAAAGAAAAAAAAAACAGCAACCCTGAGGCTATAAATGATTATAGTCATGCTTATGGGTCTATTGTTTTACAATTAGTTAAAGGTGTTCAATACAACAGATTCCACTTTTCTGTCTCTGCAGTGGTATGTTGTCCATTATTTCAACCTTGGGTTATAAAAGCCTGGTTTGAATTGTAAAATCATATGCAAATCAGCTTAGAGCCCATTTTCATTGTTGGGTCACAAATGTCTCATGTTGTTACAGGATCAATGAGGTGCTTTATATTTCCCTCACTGAAATCACCATGATCATACTGAATATAATGAGACACAGTTGTGACAGCTGTAGCGTCACAGTGTTTGCTTAGCTCAGCTTAGAAAATGTCAATTAATCACACTGTGACTACATATCTTAGTAGCGACTATCCAGTGTTTGTGTGTAATGTTTATACACTGACCCAGGTAGTGCAGCAGCTTCTGGGCTCGGTTCTGAGTAGGTTTGAGGTTGAAGAGTTCCTGGTTCTCGTCGATGAACTGGGTGTCCACAGTGGAATGAAGGAACTGGTGGTTGGACAGTACATTCTGGAGGAAGGGTATGTTGGTCTAGAGCACAGACAACACAGACAACGGAGGGACTTTTATTTTGTTATCTTTCATGAGCATTTCCAACTGAGTGTTTTTTGAAACACATCTTGTACAAAGTAATGTAAATGCAGACACTAACCCTAACCAAGAACACTTTATATCGAGAAACAGCAGAGTCAAGGAAACAATTCCTGTTCTGCAAATTAATCACTTGAAAGAAAAGACTGCAGTTCCCTTCAAGGAAGCATCTAGCTTAAGAGCTCTGCATGAAAAACAAAGTTACACACTGGTAAACACACAAATAGTGGCATCACGCAAACCACATTCAAATAACAGAGCACACTAAACACAGCAAAATGTCAGCTGCAATACACAAATACACACACACGCGTGCGTGCATGCGCGCAGCAGAGGGAGAAAATCAACTGTTGAAAGTAATTACATTCCAGTTCTATTTTGCTGTTGTTTGTTTGCCTCAAAAGTATTATCATCACACCAATTAAGCTCTCTAAATTAACAAAGAGAGGGAGAATGGATGTGAGAGAAGAAAGGAAAGAGATGTAATTGTTGGAGTTAATTTCATTACTTGATTTGTTGGTACTTTTTTTTCCACTCTTGTAAGCCTGCCTTAACAACGCTGGGAGACGGCTTTGAATTGTTGTAAGCGGTTGAGAAAGTGAAGGGGGGGCAAAAAGAAAAGGGAGATTGACAGGGATAGTAGAAAGGGAGAGAGGGAGTCTTAGTGGGAGGGATAGAGTATAAATATGTTAATATATTCTTGGAGCGGCCTCAGATGTATTTAGCTCTGTTTAATGTCCCCAAGAGAGTGTGAAGGAATGTAAACGATTATTTCTTTATGTTTGCCAAAAAATGTCTTTGTGTATGACTGAGAATGTCAGGTTTGTTTTTAAGTGGCATTTGAAAAGAAAAGCCCTTACACTCATGAACCGGCCTCCAAGTAACCCTTTTATTTACAAATGCACAAAGACACACATACAACCAGATGTCAGAACCAAGAGGGATATAGAGTCCCTGAGGACGTCCTGGATGGTAGAGCTTCCTCTAAACCCACAACTGTAACATTCACCTCATAATCTATGCAGTTAGTACATAAATAGTAGATCTCTTTGTCACACACTCACGTTGGCACACAGATACAAAATGCCTGTTATTGTTTGCGCACACAAAACATAACCCATGGATGGACAGAATTTACAGCCATAATTTGAGCATTTAGCTGACAGTCAAACCCGGAGTGACTTGAAATAATTGCTGGAGCACAATCACTCAGGAATCCCATAATTGGGAGAAGGGAGTCAAGCAATAAACAAACCACATAGACACACACCTCATTACCAGCACTGAGAGGGAGGTGTAGCGGGGAGATCAATGTGGTCGGGAAAATAAAGTGCATGTTGGTCATGCCAATAGAGGCAAAATGAGATGTATAGAGAGAGAACTGAAACAGTGGATGAGAACAGGTCATTTACATTCAAGTTTCTTCTTAAGAGCAGAGAGAGGAAAGAAATTCAGAGAGAGCAAAGATGACAGCAATATACATTATTTATTTCCAGTATATTTCAAATGACAGAGAAAAATCAGAGTCCAGAAAGGGGGTGTTAAAGCAAAAAAGACATCTGCTTTGTCAATAAATAAACCCAAGCACAAGCAAGCACAATTAATGCTGAGAAAGAGAGACTGTGTGATTCACATGTTCAGTGAGGGAAGAGAGGATTTCATTTTGTGAGGTACATATATCCACACAAAATGACACTGTATTCTCTGATCTCTGCTGCGGAGGAGAGCGGGAGAGGAGAAAGATTCACACGGACGTGCTGCATTGCCAAGCCTTGGGCTACAAGCTGTGGTTCAAAACAAAACGGGATTTCTGCCGAATGCCGCGACTGCAATAAGACTCCAAACCTGTGAACATCATCTCCTCTTCCATTTTTAGCATCAGCCAACATGACTGTGTTAAAGTATAAGCTGCTGCCTCACATAACAGCCTCCTTGAGGAAAATAAGCAGTGAAATAAAATCTGAATATTGTTTTATTGTACATTTGTATTGGATCAAAAATCAAAGCTTTGACTTAAGGGCAGACAAACGTAGAGTGGCATGGCAAGATAATTTGGCTTGAATAACTTAATACCACAAACACATTGTTGGCTAAAGAACCTGACTTATTTTGTTAAGTGGTTTGTTTGTGTTTTTTGGGAGAAACACTCACTTTCTTGCTGAGAGCTAGAGGAGAGGATCAATACCATTCTCATATGCGTATAGTAACTATGAAGCTCTCTGAAGAAAGCTAATAAGCATACTTTCTAAAATGTTGAAGTACTTTTTTAAGCTGCAAATATTTCATTTGTATAGTCTATAGATAAAAGGCTTGTATTTTTCCTATAAGCATGACATACTTTTTTTTTAACTGGGCTTTGGGGAATTTTTAAGTGTCACCTGGTCAACTTTGGTATTTTTCTTCATTTTTCTGTTTGTCATGTTGATCTATAATTTATGGGTGTAAACGAAGTTAATAAGTGGGAGTAAGTCAAGCACAAATCAACCAAAAGGTATAAATAAAATAAATATGTGGAGAGACATGGGATGAGAAACAAATAGAAGCAGATGCCATTAATCAAAGACTCAGGAATAATTGAGAGGGAAGATGGAGACACGATTAATACATGAAGGTTTGTCCTTTTCCTCTCTGCTGTACCAGATCAATGTGTTCATTATCAGGCTGCTCTGTATGCCTGTGGCTACCACACACACGCACTAACAGACTCACACTAACACACATACACTCCCCCACTCTTCCATGTTTCCCCTAATGATGTGAAACACACACTCTAAAGAGGACCACACACACATTCTTCCCAATACTCAGTGCTCTTCATAAATTTCTCCTACTTTTCATTCTGTGATATTACAAAAATAAACACAAACACACACACAAACACACACACACACACACACACTCGATAGAGGCCTTTCCCTGATTTGGATGCCCTGTAACAAGGCTACAGTTTTCAGAGCTATGTGCACAGCATGCAAAACACACACTTACACACACTTTCTTCCCAGTGATGATTGTAGCTTCTGCTCCCTAATGCTTCTCACTTCTTACACAAGCAGACTTACACACACACCTTTGAGTACTGTGATAGTCTTAGTGGGAAAGTAAACATGTCTAAATGTGAATTAATGCTCACTCTGGCTCGGGTTTAAACCCACACTTTACCAACATACACAAGCAATTGAAATCACACACAAGGCTAAGCATCAAAAGTCACTGCCTCTTTTTGGTGTAAACCAAATGATGCCACAAAATGACATCTGGTTGTTTCTATCCTCACTTTTATTCTCACAGCACTCATTTTATCACCAGAAAAGTCTGTTTTATTGCTTCTCTGCTCACAGTTGCTCATCATCGCTCTTGTTGCAATCAGCTTTTCTGGTGATTGCCAAAGCAACATAGTGAAGTAAAAAAAATACAGGGAGTCTGATGTCTCAGGCTGTTCACTTGACTGCAGACACAAATCAGCTCAACACAGCACCACATTTACACGTTACTGTTGCAGGGCATCTGCTGGTTTCACAAGGGTGGGGGTATTTTGTCTTACTTTATTCTTTCTTTAAGTTAAACCAAAGGGGAAAAAAGTCAAATAAGTGCTCATTAGCAATGTAGCAATGTGCCGAATTGCTAACATTATTTCTTTAACTGTTGGCTTTAGTAGAAGTTGTCATCCAGCATTAAAATGTTGTTAATATAGACAGAATTTACAGCTGACATTAACATGCAGTCTGGATATCTTAGGGGAAGGAAAAAACATCACCTGCTATTTTATGTGTTCTCACCATCTACAATCTGTCTGCACTGGGAGTGGATGTCATTTTTCACTACATAAAGCAGGTGAGTCAGTGGTGTGATGGCAACAAAAAGATAAACAAAACAAAACAAACAGGTGTTACTGTCCAGACTGCCCCCAATTTTTCTGTGTCACATTTTCTGACTCTAAAGCAACAAAGAAATAAAAGACCGAGTACCTTTGTAGCTCCTCTGCATACAAGCATTTTTACCGCCAAGGGAGACATTTGATCGCCATGCAAAGAAGCTTTCTCACTTATGTAAAAACAAAAACAGAACCAACTAATTTGAAGGAGGTTTCACAGGTCAAATCAGATCCAAAGCAGATATAAACCTGCCTTTATGCATTCCTGTACTTGCACCCCCTTTGCTGATATAAGATGCAGTTATATTTCACATTCTTTATTCCCTTTTCATTGACGCTAATCTGGACTCTTTATTGTGCAATCTTCTTTACTCGTACAACTATCACTGTGAGGACAACAACCTAAGCTGGATGAGGAAAGCAGGGAGAGCCCTACAACATTTTCTTTAATCTTACATCTAGAAAAGCTGAAGACAGAAGCTGAAACATGGCTACAGCAGTCCACAAAGTAATTTCAAGCAGAGAGATGTCGAAGTAATTAATTGACTAACACGTTGAACAGTGATGTTACATCCCATGTAGGGGAGGCCGAGAGACAACGTTAAAAAGATGATAACTGAAATTTGACAACTCTTTCCTTTTTAAGTCTAAAAAGTGACAATACAGTTGGAACCAGGGATCAGGGAATCTTACAACAAAGACAAAACAGTTTTTGAAAAAAATCATATTGCCATTGATGATGATGTGAGTTTCGTTGGGGCTTGTACCAATCAAACGAGCTCCCTTGCAAGTTCAGAATTTGATTTGTAGGTTGTGGCATGTGGCAAAGCACTACCTTTATTTATGTATGTTGTGACACATTTTACCTTTATCAAAGAATTGCAGCTCCTGCAATTTTGATACTGCACATATTGTAATTTCAATAGCATTATTTTGATATATTATTTAATTGTTCAGATATAATATAAAGGCAACAAATAACCCCCCACCCTATCCACCTACCTAACTTAAAAACAACAGGAGAAAATAGGAGAATGGAAGCTGAAGCCAAAGACAAATTCTGAATAGACACATGAGCGTGGCAAAGATGACAATACAAATATTGGAAAAGGAACAACAAGTCAGGATGTCAACTCTGCTCCTGCACTCCATGCAGTGGCTCCCTGTATTGGCTGACATTAGGTTTCAAATCCTGATACCGGCTTAGAAAGCCAAGAACATGCTCGGTGAAATCCTGTGTTGAGGCAGGGTGTCTCTGATCTACAGCTCAACTGTATCCACCAGCACCCAAAGGTCCCTTGTAAACAAGGATGTTCTGTTCTTGCTGATGGTAGAGATCAGGCCCCACAGCAGCTTTTCTCATCTTCAAACAGAGAATACAGACCGACCTCTTCAAAAGGCATCTGGACTATAACCATTTCAGTCTAAATATATCGCGTTGCTTGACATTTTATAGTAATCACCACTTTGCCAATACTCAAATACACCATACACAATACTGTATATTTACTGTCTGTTTAAGTTTGTGCATTTCAGGAGGGAAATGTTGATTCACTTTAGGCAAATCAGGATACGAAAAGCAGTATTCAAGACAGCGCAGGTGCAGATTTTGAAAAATGTTGAACTGTGCTCTGCATTGCACACAAATTGACAACACACGCACACACACCTGATCTCCGTCTTCCGCCAACACAAACACTGCCTCCCTCTGTCACACACAGCCTCCACGCTCCCTCTATGATTAGGAGTTGAATAGGGGAGCTGTCAGGTCATTTGTCTTTTCTCTCCTCTCCTCCTCGGTCTCCCCTATCCCCATCCGTCACACCCTAACCACTGGCCTGGACACAAACAAGATCAACACACACAGCCCGAGGAGTGAATATACACACACTCACGTAGACATTTTGGGGACCTCTCACACTCACATCGGTGACAGATTTACTCAAACAGGCAAGATATACCAAAAATAAACACTCACACAAACACGAACACGAACACACACCTGACTTTTACAACTACCCAAAAGGCAGGAACAAGCAAACTCAAGCAAATATTTCTAATGGGAGACTCTCAGGAATTTAAGGCTCAAGGGTAACACACAGAAATGTAAAAAATTTTCATTCACACACACACACACAAACAGACTTGATGTCATGTTGTTGAGATGTTTTGGTCTCAGTTGGCTGTTAATGACTTTGCCACAGTCCACTGATTGGTTTGCTAGGCGGACAGCGGGCCACTCACTGTATGCATACATGTGTTTATACGCTTGTCTTTGCATCCTGATCAGTGTGCGATTCGTCTCTTTGTGTCCAGAGAAAGAATGAGTATGTCAAGACGACAGCACTGATGATCCCATTTTGTCCTGATGTGAAACGGCTGTGACATTTCTTTCTCCATTTCTTCTTTCACTCCAAGGGCCTTAATTCTCTGCTCAGTTTCTCTGCCCTATAATTTCCTCTTTATTTCTTACCTCTTGGCCTCTTCCTTAAAGCAACCACTGACTATTCACCAGGCCAACCATCTTCAAATTTCCAGTGGGCTTTACAACCGTGAAATACACTCTGAACATGTTTCTAGTGCCAAAGGACAAGCAACAGTGATGTGAATACTTCACTCTCTGTCACTCACACTCTACACACCTGTCTTACAACAGATTTGTGCATGACAACATAGCTGTGCCTAAAAATTAAATCTGGAATCAGTGTTTGACATTTGGCATGGGGGTTTCATCTCAGTGAAATAAAAAATCTGATAGGTGGATCTTTCTAGGAATCACAAGGTCATGCCAGATCTATTCTCACCTTGCTTTTAATGTCTGTGGCCAGAAATACTTTCATTTTAAATACGCTCATATTGTTTGGCGAAATCTGAATGAATAAACTGATGAAGGATATCTATTTCTAGGATGACAGTTGTGTACCTGAAACACAGGCCATGTAAATCAGGCTATGAGTCATTACTGACCCTGGAAACACTTAATAAATCCTGTTCACAAGAAGCAAAGCTTATGTTTTGAGAGGCTTCGCTGTAGGAGAACATTCTCATCACAGTACATGTCAGTTGCCTGTGTGTGAGCTGACGCTGGCCATGGTGCTGAACTTACCAGACATCTATGCCACTGGGGAAAGGCAACAGCTACTGTACTGTTGTTAAGATATCGCTAGCATAATTACAGGGTTCAACAGAAGAACAACAGTTTAAGATTCAAAGCATGAAGTTGTAAATCATTTTTGGAGTAATTTGCTCCTTGAGAGGCTCTATGTGCAGCCATTTTGCCCCAGTGTTCAATACTTTTCAGAGAATAATTTTACTCTGAAAGCACCAGCTGATTTGTCGGTTTCCCTGTCTACAGCAGTTTAAGAGGCAAATGCTTTGCAGCTCCAAAATATGTTGTTTTGAGTTAAAGGGACTGACAGTTCTTCTCTGGTGCTTTGAACTCCAACTATAGCTCTAACCACTTACATGTCAATCCCAGCCGATTTACAGGGGTTGCTAAAGTTCACACTCGTCTCAAGGGAAAATGTAGGAAATTACAAGATGAACCAAGAAGATGAGATGATGAGACAGGGTAAGGGAAACAGGATACAACAAAAATACATTTCTTGACACAGACACATAATCTAGTGAATGCTACTTTTTCAATTAGTGATTACAACAGATTTTTAACTATTCCCAAAATAACTAGTTTCTCTTTACTACCAGAGGAGACACATTCAGCAGGAGTCATTTCTAATACGAGACGTGTTTTCCTTAAACACTGTGACTCACACTCATCTGGTATCAACAAATGGGTGCTGAACTGGCTAAAAGAAGGCCTTCTCAGATTCTTTCAGGGACCCTGAGACACAGGCTTATTAAAACAGACTACTTAGTGGTATTTTGGGAATCCTTAAGCAGTAGGCTTGTGACGCATTAAACGACTCGTGATGTACTCCAAACCCACAGAGTGTGTCGTCTCAGACTCTGTTAGCAGGTGTTTGGTCCTCTGTGATAATTATACTTGAACCTGTGAATGATCATCTCACTCTTAGTTTGCTGCAAAGCTTTCAGAACTGAGACTATAGTTCATTTAGAGATCACATCTTATTTCTATGTGCTATGACTACAAACAATGTGTTTTTTTTTTTTCAATGCAGCAACATATCCACCACTGTTGGGCTGACATTTGTGAAAATCAACATCCCCCCTTCAAATAACACAAACCACTGAACCAGGGCCCCTTCTGAGAATTTTGAAAAGCATAAAGCAGCAGGGGAACTTCAGTCGTTTAGATGGTGGGGAAAATTTAAACATTTGAAATAGTTTCACTCTTCCTATTATTGCGTGCCCCGTCTCATAGGCCACATGTAGAACTGCAGTGTTCTTGGTCTGATAATATTGTCATTCATTCATTATTTCATTCAATAATGAAATAGAAAGGTTGCCAGTCTATCACAGGGCTGACAAATGGATGAACAAATAAATAGTAACAGACAAATGGATATTCTAAATAAACAGAGGGTCTGCTATACATGGTTTTATGTCATGGAGACAAAGAGCTCAATGATTATAGGTCTCTAACACAAGGAAAATGGGAAATTACTTTTGACAATTATGTGCTGGTTGTTTTTAACTATGGCCAGCAGAGTACCTACAGTGGATGCAGTAAACAGAGAAGTTATATGAGCAACTCTTAAAGCCCATATAACTCAGTAATTGTGAGAGATGTTGCATTCAAAGGCCTGATTTTAATCACTTTTTGCATTCAACTGGTGGCATAACAGCTGCATTACAGAGGTCTGTGAAAATTCTTAGTCATCAAGGTCATGGTTCTCCAAGAAAAGCTGAATCAAGGGCAATGGGAAAGAAGATCTAAAAAGGCCTCTTGGATGAGAGGTGAAATGTCTCTAAGTATCTACAATCAAGTCTAGTTGTCCTTGATCCAGCTCCTATTGAGTCATATTGAACCTTTGACTGTGGTGCTCTCACCACCTGCAGGGTTGAAAGCCAAGAATGGGGAACCAACAAACAAATGTCCTTTAAAAAGAAGAAGAGAATTTTCATTTCATTTGGATGTACATGCGTGATCATTTTAGTCCAGCGTTTCTGATTAAAGTCAGCAGATAAGCTTCAGACTGTGGATTTTGATTTGTTCTAATGGCAGTTCTTTTGGTTGACTGTTACTCACGTCAGTAGATACTTGTTGACCTGTCAAAAGTGAGATGAAATTTTGTTTTAGGGTTGGTGTGTAATTTAATATTTCCTCTATCACAGTTCAGCAGCAGGTTTCATCGATGTGCTATGAATGTTAACTCTCCAACACAAGCTGTAGCCATATTCATAATGAACAAACTCACAGCATGCCGCCATGGATTTAAGTTTTTCAAAACGTTTTTAGTTCAGGGATGAAACAGGAAATTCAGTCTTGCTGTGAAATCACACAGTGTTTGGAGACCCAGGGTTGGATAACACCTAAATGTATCATTTCTAATGACATGTGACAAAATTATTTTAATTGCTTAAACAGTCGTTATCACTTTATTATATCAAAGTTAAATTTGAAACAATTTCCCATTTAACTTCCACACTAAACACAATGGGAATTGTAATTTACAGCTGTGATTAACCATCGACTAAAACCATGACAAACGGCATTTCAGCCCTTACTTTGATCTCCCTTCAGGTTTATATAGAGTCTAAAATATTAGCATTTATTATCAATCTGCTTACCTTTGACATCACATTACCTCTACCTTTCCCTTCTACCTGTTATCCTCCCTTCAATGGCTTTGACTCATTTTAGATCCTCAGTCCTAGTTTAAAGAGATCCCGAGGCAATGGTATTTCTGCAAAGAGTAACATGCAGTAGCAACCTGGTTTTATGTATGAGGCCACTGTTTATGTGGTTCAAATAGTCTCAGGAGCAGTGAAATAAAAAGAGAAATCAATTGAGCTGCAAAAAAAAAAAACATGGCGGACAAGAGTATATAAACCCTAAACGTACAGTACACAAAAAGGTGCAGCACTACAAAGTCGAAAGAACCTAGGGAAATCTCTTGTACTGGAGATGTGAGTTCTCTTCAATTTCAATAGAAATATTACAGTGAAATAACAGGTTACACAAGGTTACAAAATGTTCTTTAAATGTCTAAGTGCTGCAAATAACACATTTTCCCCACACTAGGGCAGATTGGGGTGTTAGCAATTACATAGGAAATAAATCCCTGGTGGAAAATCTAAATGACAGAAAGTTAATTGTATACCAATAAATCAGGTAGAATTTATTTGGTATATTCTGGGTAAACAGTTACAAAGCTACTCCAACAAGAAGTTAAATAATGTAATTCCCAGAGGATTAGGCTAGATTTCTTTATCCAGGGAACACACACTCAAAATCTCATATTTTAATGTGCAATTTGTAGAAATTAAAATTTCTCCTTTTAGAGAAATGTCCTTACCTTTAGCTAACTTTTCTATTGTACTAAAACAAACATCCACCATATATGCTCTGATTACCTTCAGGTTACTTTAGGTGACGGAGTCTAAAAAGAACAGCATGCCAAACAGGATTCAATGAGTCACACAACGCTTATTACAGATCAAAGTAATGCACAGTGCCTCTCTCTTATCACATTCTGTATGTTAGTAGAGAATATAATTCAAACTGTTTCCATTTACCATCATGATAATGGCCTAAATCTCCATATACTGCTTTGTCAAACAAATGCATCTCATCTAATGGGCTCTCTGTACTGATGACCTCAGTCAGTAGTGAAAAGGTGATTCATCCATGTATCTGCACTAATAAATATTGAACAAAGGTAGCTGGACTTCTATTTAGAGGGCTAACCAATATAGTGTTGACTCAATCATCAAAATATTTAATTTAGCCTCCATCTATGGCTCAGCATGATGCCTTTAATGCTAAAACACCCATAGTCTCTATTTTCAGGAACTAGGGGAGCCCAGACCACGACATTACTAACAGCTGCATCTTATTTACAGAATGCATGATTTAACTGTCTGGATTTTCTCATCACATAACACCATGCATTATTTATTTGAATATTTTTACAGCCTTATCATGGTTGCCTGTGATCTGGGATTTTCTAGTCAGTATTTATAGGTTTTCACATTTGTTTTTTTCATGCTCTTTCACCAAGGCTCCTGCTCTTCCTCGGTGTGCATGTGTGAGTGTGTGTATTCTGAACACGACACTCTATACAACTTATGTTTGCTGACCATAGCTGAAATATCTGGCAGCAGAAACTCGCAAAGTTACAGACCTTTAAAAGCCTTAACAGCAGGTGAAAGCATGGCTTTGTTCCATTTAGCTGTGCCAGTAAGCCATGCCAGTGAGCCAGCTTGAGAAACACTAGGGCTGTGGCACTGGCAAACCTAAAGTGAATGAAGCTATTTATTAATGCTATTAGTTACACCTGCATTTAATAAGTCAATGTCCTACTGTGAGAGAGGTGTATTAGCTGTTGACTTGCACACAGAATAATCCAATTATAATGTGACAGCAGCTGCAATGTGACTGAGGTGGAGCCCACGTGAACAATATACTTTGATTCTGTCAATACAATTATTCTCATAATCATAATGAGAGTCAGAATAGGCTTAATCACAGTGATTTATGTTCACACATTTGTTGCAACTATGACTTTCCATTGGACTTCTAAAAACATTTTGCAACACATGGCATTCCAACTGCTTGATGACACATGCCAAAGATGTCAGCTGGCGAGACATTCGAGTCTGCTCTTTCAGTGCATTGTCAACATGCACTCTCAAAGCTGCAATCAAACTTGCGTCAAGTGTAATTTACAGAGAACATAATTCTTTCATCATAGCACAGAAGCAGAAATATCAATGGAAAGATTCAATATACAAGACAAAAGAGTCACTGGATAGTTCGTCACTAATTTTTAGCTATAACCTGATAACTAGGAGTTCACTCTGAATTTGTCAGTGTACTCTCTTTTCTCTTTGTACTACACGCAGAGACAAATCCCTACTTTTCTAACACAGAACTAATACCAAGAAAGTGCAGCTTATTTCAGAGGAAAAAAATTAAACACCCACAATCTCATTTGCAGCCTTTTCATCGGCACCTCCCAGCTTTGTGTTTCGACGTGCATAAAGTTTTATTAGTTGCCTTTAATCCATTGTTATTTTCACTGTAAATTCCAGGAGCACAGAAAGCATTAAAACACATCACTCTTGGAAACATTTGTTTGCATGTTTGATTTTCTCCCCCTAACCAACATATCCCTGAAGTCATTTCTGCCCTGTGTCTTTATGTCTGATCGCATTTGTCCAGGTTTTACACTTGAGGCAATATAGACAAATGAGGCCAGCAGGTTTTTCCTTGTACTTCATTGACTGCTGCCCATAGCTGCTAAAATGGTCTGCCAGAAGTAACTGGGAAATCATTTGGAGAAACTATTACTAATACGGGGGAAATAAATAAAACACACAATGACGTGCAAACGGCTCTAAGAGCAAAATTAGAAGGTGGAGTTGTGTTGCTGTTGTGTGTGTGTGGGTGTGTGTATGTCTGTCCTTGTCCCTCATTATCCCTAGATTGAGACAAATAGAGGGGGGTCTGCCCTTCAATCTAAACCTCCACACCATTTACCCCTGACATCACAGCTGAGCAAGTGTGTGAGTGTGCTTGTTTCATTTAGCCTTGTGAGAGGTGTGTGCTATCCATGGTCCTGATTTGTGTGATACTATGGTGTGTTTGTGTGTGCAATCATGCGTTTGCCGATCTTTAAGCGAGTGTGTATGTTCAGTCCTGCTCTGTGTGTGTCGTGTCAGTTACAAATAGATTGGATGAAATGCATGTTCTATGTGTGTCCATGTGTGAAGATTGTGTGTGTGTGTGTGTGTGTGTGTGAATGGAAGCATTTGACACACTGGTGATTGTGTGACATGTTTGTGTGCACATGCGCAAACTGAGTGCATTTGCTTTTGTGTGTTTCAGTGTTGCCTATATTTAGCCACTGTGTCTCACAAACTCACTGACTCATTTATACACAAAAAAATTTGTGCTCACGATGACGAACCAGCCAAAAGACAGATAAACATTAAGTATAGGAGAGGTGTAGACTTGGCTTGCCCTTGCCCCCCCCAAACTCTCTTTCTCCCTCTCACTCACACCAGTATACATCCTTGCTGCTGGCAAGGACATGTTCCTCATCTGCTGTCCAGGTTCCACCTTTTGATTTATGCTGCACACTTCTGTGCCATACCTGTCGCTTTTCTGACCGTTAATGGAAAACACCCATGGCATGCAACTTTCAGAAAAATCACCTCAGATGTTTCCTTCAATCTTTAAATGTGGCTAAGAAATCATCTCCCTCTACATATGATATACAAATTTAAAATATAAATATATAAATGAAGCAATGTCTTTGAAGTTAGAGGTGGCTGTTTTCTTCTTAGAAACAAAAAGAGAAAAAACTATGTTTATATTAATTTTTCTCACCTAAATGCATTGTCTCTGTCTAGCTTTTTTTAAGTCCTGCATTATTTACATTCATATTTACTAGGTAGCAGTCTTTGCTGGAACAGGCACCTGCTGCATTTCTTAGCACATTACCGCCACCTGTGGATCAGTGAAATACTGTGGAACCATTGGCAGGACTGTGTGTTGCATCATCAGTGTGTAAATAAATGTGGATGTGTGTCCTCGCAAGCATGTATTTGTGTAAATGGGGACCCACTCATCTAAAAACTACTGGAGAACTGCATGGGTTACCTTTAAATTGTTGAAACTCAACTTTGAGGGTTTGAGTCAACACTGAAATCCAATGATCCATGTTTCATTTTAATTCCAGTGTTCCAGTGAGTAGAGATCACCAAGGTAGGTAAGATAAGGCAAATGCTTTAAATCATACTAAAGCATTACCATGTTAAAAAAATGTGTGAATATCTGTGACATCAGTGTTATCAAGTGTTAGCAAGCACCATGGTGAGCCACAGAAACACTTGACATGAGATATTTCCACTTTGTTGAAACCACCAGTGAACTGACCAGTGAACCAATTTGCTTTAAAAAAAAAAAAAAAAAAAGTCAATGGATTTGCTCAGGCCTGGGTCAGTAGGCTGACTCCCCTGCAACTGGTTTCACTTTGAGGGCTAATTTGGCCTGACCGAACCAGAACAGGTCTGGCCTCTTTCTGATTAAGTGCAGCGTTACTGTGAATGAACTAAAAAAGATACTGCCAATCTCTCTGCTTACTTCAGTCCTAGGAAGAAAAGACTTTTCAGTGTGCATTTTACTTGCACTTGATTGATCTGTGGTAACATGACTGTACAATAACCAAAAAAATCTATGACCTATGCCCTTCAGATTTCTGGTTGCTTGTAATTTCTCTGATAAGAAATGTAATGCACCAATCGTGAGCTGCCCTCATTTAAGTGGACGATAAATGCCTTGTATGTAAACTAACAACTTGGTCAGTAATGAGATTTTCTCCTGACTGGTGAACTGACTTCATCCATCACCCAGCACTAGGTCATGTTAGGTTATTTCAGTCGGCAAGGTCACTCTTGCCAATGAGAGGACTGGGTGCCAAACCACTAGAGGTTTGATTAATTGTGAATCAACGGGCCATAACAGCAGAGTGCTGTAAACGGGATACGATTGGGTGAAATGATATATCAAACTTCTCCTTGCTGGACCTTGCTTTGAGGGAGGTCTGGCTTACTAGGTTAAAAATACACTGGCCCACAGCAGGAGAATAATGGAGTGACACTAAAGAGGGAAAACTCAAGGGATAAAAATAAATTCAAGATAGAAAAATGCAGATGCAGAAAGTGGGATGAGAGGTAAATGCTTGCATAGTAGAAATAAACAGGTGGGGTGGCACAGATTGAGAAATATTTACAAGATGGAGGAGACAGAAATTGACTCCTGGGTGGAAATTGAGATACATAAAATACCACTTCATCCATAATGCTACCAAATCTGTGTACCTCCTCTTTTTTTTTTAAACCATCTTTCATTCCCATCTTTCAGACATTCCATCTGCAGTGTGCGACTGTGTTGACAAAATGGATCTGTAGATATGAGAATGTCACAAATGACTTGATTCCAACATCCAATACATCTGGTGTTATAGGTTCTGCTTTAGTAATGGGACACACACCGACACATAAACTCGCACCCAGACAGTTTTCATTAAACGGCTATTTCCAGCAGCTATCTGCGCAGCAGGGAAATCAAGCACCCGGCCACCGTTTGAAGTCGTATCAGCTACACTTGTTCCTATCGCCATGCTATCACTCCATCCACTCCTCACTTCTATCCCTCGCTAACCCCTCTCTTACTCACTTATCTCCCTTACGCCCCCAGAGATCTTTGGCTTCCTCTCTCTTCTCCACCTCTCTTTCCTCACACATCTCCACTTGTGCTCACTCTCTCTTAATCATCCTCCTTTGCTCCCCCTCTCATCTCAGTCTCACCCAGAGTTGCTTGAGGCACTAAGAGCTTCACTTCCCCTTGTCATACCAACCGACTTTTATCTCCTCCTCTTGCTCACTTTCTCCTTCCTTCACCCCCACCTCCCCAACGCTGGATCAGTGGTCGAAGAAATAGTATGAACCTTTACTGAAGTAAAACTAGTAATACCACAGAGTAAAAGCACCCTCACAAGTACAAATCTTTAACTTAAAACGTGACTCAAAGAGGTATTTTGTATAACCAACTTTTTTGTTTAGGAGAAGAGAAGGTGAGAAGGTAGAGTACGCACAAGTTCAGACAAGATCTCTTTTTAATTCACATGACTACTCCTGTTATTTTTTATGTTTCCATCTTTTTACTGCATGAATGCATTTGTGGAAGGACTGTCTGTACTGTGATCTCATTCTGTAAAATTCACTGTGTCCTTCCCCTCTCAGCTATAAACACATATCTTGCCTTGAAAGTAATGACAACAATGGCACTTGGTACAATATAGTTTGCCTAAAGCATACTAAAACATGTGTTCTATATATATTTCCATTTGTCAGCAAATCCTGTAAAAAGTCTAAAACCAACAATGTGCTTGTTCCCACTTCACTAACATTTTTATGACATTCAGCCCCCGAGCCCATTTACTGAGATTGAAATCTTTAAAAAACTGGTCCAAGATGTTTGGTTTGTGTCTTAAAAGGGCTCACTGGGTAGTGCACTTTATAGTAAATGTAACTGTATTTGTTTGGAACCATTTTTACCTGCAGATTGCTGCATCAGTGAGCGAGCATTTACAGCAAACGCCCATGTTCATTGTAATGAAGTAACATGTGACCCAGTACAAGGCTATAGTTCACTGATGGGTTTTAAATGCTTTTGGACAACAAGGAAGGCACAGAAAAATAAACTATATCAAGAGTAAGTTACATGGTCAGTATTTGGCAGTAAAAGGAGGCCAATGGTGGTTTTGGAGGTGATTTTTCTGGGCTCTGTTGGCTGTATAGAAACATACAATATCGCCTTATTTTGAATTATAGCACAAGTTGAATTTTAATTTTGCAGCTAGTCGAGCTGCACCTGTAGCTACTTTAACTGCTTTATATATTGTTAATTAGCACATTTATAACAGTGAGTCGATATTTTATAAAATACCCCACTAATATTCCTCTCCTTTCATTCTGCACCCCCCTCCAGTTCCTCATTTCTCTTAATCAGCTCTACTTCTCCTCCTACATCATTTCCTCTTTCATCTCCTCCTTCCCTTTTCCTCTTCTCTCTCCTACACACCTTATCTCCTCACCACCCTCCATCTCCTTACTCCTCATCTTGATGCCTCTCTCTCTCTCTCTCTCTCTCATATGCACTCTCTCTCTTGCTCTTTCAGTCCGATGCTTGACGCTGCCAGAGACAGATCGCAGCCCTCTCTGCTGCTCCTCGCTTGGAATCACACACTCTTCTCCACCAGATAAGGACAAAGAAAGCCAATAAAAATTAAGAAAAAGGCAAGAGGATAAAAATGCAGATAAACGGATATATGAAGAAGTGACTGGAGGCAGGACAAGTAAAAGGAATTTAAAAAAATGGAGAAAACCTCCCTGAAGGAGAGAGATTTCTAAAAATACAAGCCAGCTTACTCCCTGCTTTCTGTCATTCTCTCTCTCTCTTCCCTTTCTTTTTTGCCATGTCCCCTCCTTCATTCAGTACCTGTTCTGTGGGATTAACATGACTTAAAATTCAATCAGCCTACAGCCTGACGGAAGAGCGACAGAGGAGGCAGACAGAGCGCTGCAGCTGTCGAGACCGAGTGAGGGGACGACCGACGGGAGGAGAGAGTGAGGGGGGGGGTAGACAGAGAGTGATAGAGATAGAGAGGAGAGAGAGGGAGAAAGAGAGAGATGGGTGTTTTTCCACGGAGCTGAGATAGAGAGCAAGTCGCAGAGACAGAGAGATGTGACGGCTCCAAGAGTCGCGGTGGAATGATCCGGAAAACAAGGTTAGTAATTCCACCTTTTCATCTAGCCGAGGGGAAAAAAGGGAAAAAGACGTGTTAGATAAAGATGAAAGAACCTGAAGAAAACTTGAAAAAAGGATGGATAAAAGGATGCCAAATAGCTTTAATGTGCTTTTGAAGTAGGAAAGTGAACACTAGAGGAGGAGAAGAAGATAAAAACTAGAATGAAATGGAAAAAAATGAATCAAGGATGTTCAACTGAATTCAAGAGGGGAAAAAAAAATGTGGCAGAGATGCTGCTGCACGAATGTACAGATACACACTCTAAGGAACAATCTCACACACAGGAACAAGGAACACACACACATAAACAAATAGTGAGTGCACAGCTTTAGAGCAAGATAATGAGATTGTCTTCTTAAAGGTGTCAGCTTTTGGAGTTTGATCGACAGGCCAGAGTGTGGGGGGTGGGACTTTTGAACTGTCTGACATTCATGGCACTGATCAATAGCCCAACTGTTTCATTAGGCTGTGTGTGTGTGTGTGTGTGTGTGTGTGTGCGTGACTGAAAGAGAGAGCAGGAGAGATGCAGAGGCTGTGTGTGCTTGCAGGAGAGTATCACTGCACGACTATTTAGTGGATGTGTGCGTGGTGGTGACTGTGATGGTAGTGTGTGTGCAGGCATGCGTGAACGTGCTGCATGGCCGTGTGTGTGTGCATGTGCTTGTGTGTTCTTGCAAGTGCGTGTAAGTTCAAGCCAGTGCAGCCTGCTGAGAGGCCTTAAGAGGGTCTCAGAACTATTGATTCTCTGTGACAGACAGGTGAGAGAGGGAGGGAGGGAGGGAGGGGGAAGACAGAGGAGGGAAAAAATGGGGGGTGGGGCGTGGTGGGGAGAGGGGATTTAAAGAGGCCATGAGAGAGAGGATTTAATGATTGACATCTGAAGTTGTGCATAGATGGGTGGGGTGTAGATATCTAAAGGGAAGAGGAGGCCAGATGGGTGGAGGAGAAAAAGGAGGAAAAGTGATAATGGACTCAGTCGAATGTTTGTGTGATTTACGTGATTGAACACAGAGTAAAGTCGACATTAATGGAACACATTTACAGTGCACACACTTCATTCTCTTCACACTCTGTTTCTTCTCTTTTGCAGGCTTCTAGCCATCCCTCCATCTTTGCAGCTTACTCAACTTACTCTAAACCTGCTTTCTGCACCTCCCTCCAAGGTCATCAATGAATGACTAACTCAATGTGGGAGAACAAACACAGGATACACTCTGTAGAGTGTAGAGAGGCCCTGTAACACACCCTGGAAATCACCTCAATCTGGGAAGTGAGGGATGAAAGAAAGAGGAAGGTGAAAACTGAATGTATGAAAGAATGAAGAAATAGGAGAGGTAGTCAGATGAATAAATAAGAGAAGAGACAGGGCTATATGAACAAGGGGGGAGGAAAAAAAGGGAGAGAAGGGAGAGAAGCGAGAAAAGGGGGGAAGGAGCAGGTGTGGAAGTGGAGATCACTGCCAACTCAAGGAATCTTATTGTCCCTCGACTGAACTGCAGGACATATAGAGACGTTGAATGCAGCCATGAGGAAAATCATACCAAAATGGCATAAATAGGATTAAAAGCAAAGTGGATTCTTGGATTTTTTTTTTCAAACTGAAGTCTCTATTTCGGAATACCGTGCTGGGATTCAGTGAGTAATTCCGGATTTTCCAGGTTTTCTTCATCTATAGAAGCCTAAGAGGATATTGTGGGATTGGAATTTCTGCAACTCTGGTTTTTGACACTGACCTACATCAGCCTCCTTTTGATGTGTGTGGGGGCGTGTGTGTGGAGGGGAGTAGGACAGGTTTCAGCACAAACGCATAAACCTCCCCCCCTGCTGGCCCAACACAAGGAGAAACACCTGGGGCGAGATCTGTGCTAAACACTCACAAATACACACACACACACACACACAACCTGGATAACATGTGGAGCTGATTCGGATTATAGAGCCGCACAGACGGAAAAGGTAACGTTCATGCAGTTTCAAAACACACACACACACACACACACACACACACACACAGACACACACACACACACACACACACACACACACACACACACAGACAGACACACACTGTTGGCATATATTGGACCATTAAAGGTTAATCTATGTTTGCATGGGTAGCTCTCTTGTGCTGAATCATTGAGCACATCAATGCGGTGAACACCAGCACTCAGTGGACTGGGAACTCTGTGTTCTCCCACACAGACATACACACACTTGGGCCTATAAATAATGAACAGATGTGCATTCATAACAACAATAACATAAGAGGCAAATGTCAGAGTACACAAAGACAGGAACACACACACACACACACACTCAAATCTCCCACAAGGCACCAATGATTGTAGGTTTATCTTTTCTTATCCCTCTATTCTACTGCTCTAACACCACAATTTATTGCTCTACATACTCCCACCATACTGTGAATCCTGCTCTCTCTCTCTTTCTGTGAGTGTTTCTGTGCATGTGAGTGTCAGCCAGCTGTCCTGTATCAGATTACTCACTAGGCGCACCTCATGCCTGGCTTTCATCACCTCACCTTTATGTAATCTCACCTGGTGTGTCGTGTGTGTTGTGTGTGTCGTGTGTGTGTGTACACCACGGTAAGACTGTGGATGCAGGACTGAGAGTGTTTGTGTGGTGGTGGCAGCATCAGCAGCCCAGAACAGCCCAAACCTTCCTTCGTTTGAGGCTTTTTATGTAAGCTGTGTCTGCGCACAAACACACAAACACACATGAATTTGGCACACTGACACGGGAGATCAGACTGACTGAGTGGATGTATGGGAGGATAAGAGGGTGATGAGAAAGAAATAGAGACGAGGGGATAGGGAAAGTGCAGGAGGGGGGAGTAAAGGGAGGATAAATAGAGATGCAGGGAGATTGAAAAGGGAGAAGGGGAAAGATGAGGTGACACAACATAGTGATGGTACTGAGGGCTAAGAGAGGTCAGATGAAAGGATTGCAGTAAGACAAGGAGTGAGAAGCAGTGATTGACTTCATCTAGTGACAATGAGAAACACACACGAACAGAAGAATCAGTGAGAAAGCATGGCTGCAGAGAGAGAGAGAGATAGAGAGGAGGAGGGTGAGATAACGATGAGATAGATATAGAGAATTGAGGGATAAATATAATAGAAAAGACAGACATGAAGCAGAACATTTCACCACAAGAAACTACATCAAATAAAAGACTGAAGGACTGAATGATTGAATGATAAATGATAAGTGGGCTAAACAAGGAGATTTTAAGAAGTTAAAAATGATGAGTGACAGGATGATAAAAAGGGTTAGAAAGAGGCACAGTCAGGATAGAAAGATTAAATAATGACAATTTACCACAGGGGGATAAAAATAGAAAGATAGATGAGGAAGAAATAATTAGAAATGACAGATGGCCATCATTATGTAGCTTTCTACTGGTGTACCATTGGCTACAATTAGTCTTACATGACCCCAAGTGATGACACCAGTAATGAGCTATTTAGAGATATGGAGAATATGTTGTACCATGGGGCTTTTCCATGTAATAAACTTGCCAATTATGAGGCACAACTTGAGGGAAATTTGGAATTCTACTTTAGAGGAAAATTATCCTAGAAACAAAAGATCTGACTAAAAAAATGCACTACATGTGAAACTATTTTTATGAACAATAAGCTTCTTGAATAACCAAGACAGGGCTCATTACTAGCTCTATTGATCATTTGCAGCAGTTTTGACTCTTGCTGTGAACAGGGGCACTGCTAATTCTGAGGAGATGATGTCTGAATCGCTTTAAAGTGTGACAAAGAGACCTTTTTGATATCCATTAACCAATCATAATTCTATAATTGGCTTTGCTCTCCTGCTAGTGATAGTCATAAGAAGCAGGTAAGTGTCATCTGATTCAAACAGTGAAATAAAGGCAGAATAAAAGAAAAAAAATATCTCAATTATCTTGTTAATGCTCCATGTGGCTCGTTGTTACCAAGGGTGTCTGTCATTTTGAGGCTACAGTAAGGGCCGATGAACAGATGGGATGCTCACTGTTCAAAGTAGGAGCCCTGCCAACATGAGCAGACTGGCAAGTGAATGGAGGAATAGAGAAAAAAAATGAGAGGCAAATGAATGGACCTTACTCTTAAAGAAGAGTAAAAAAAAAAAAAAGTCAGATCTATTAACTGACCACTTGCTAAGCCCATCCCACCAGTTATTGTTGTTATGCCTGTCAAGCTTTCGGTTCTTGTGTGGCCTGTGTTAACAGCAACAGGATAACTACTGAACTTGTCATTTTTTAACCAGTGGGTGAAAAAGAGAAGTCGACCATAGCAAGCTTCTCATCTCCAGCCAGTGACCATTGAAATGACGACTCTCACCAGCAGATTTTATCAGCTGGAAATAATGAGCTAGTTAAGGCGACGTTAGTTCCATGAGTTGGTTTAAACTGTTTCCGGTCGACTCTTTAATATGAATCCTGTAGAAGGGTTTCATGCACATGATGACTACACACAAAATATTCTTAAAGGCCGATGTCCCAGGCACAAAAAAATGGAAGTCATGATCACTAAACTACGAGTGGACAATTGGTCTTTAAGGGAACAGGTTTAGTAAAAAATACAAAGAACGAAAGCCCAAAAGATTTCGGGGTTAAGTATAATTACATGAAACAGATGAAGATGGACAGCACCGGTAGATGAAATGACACCAAAGATGATGAGGGATGAGAGATGTAGCATGTCACACCTTTCTGATTCAACCAGCTTTCAATCAAGGAGAGAAGGGGAAGATTTGAAACTCTGAAGCAAGGGAGACATTACCAATGAGAGATGGCACTTGATGGATGAATGGATGGACGAATTAATGACCAATGGTGGGAAAGAAGAGAGAGGCTGGGCTGTTAAAGAAAGTGGGGAGGTGGGGATCAAAGGATGAGACATCAGCTTGCTGTCAACAGCTGTGAAACAGTGGTAGATGATGGACAGAGAGGTATAGAACGATAAGTGTGATGCAGAGGAGTAATTACAAGACTGACTGTTTAAGATAGGGAAGAACACTCAGAGTATGGAGAAAGACTGAGTAATGAAGAATGAAAAGGCAAGTGATGACACTTGAGAGGTGGATGATAAGAGGGAGCGGGGAATAGAGGAATAACAATGTCTGAAAAGAAAAACTACACTAATAAAGCACAGGCACACTGACGGTGGGGTGGGGTGGAGTGAATAGAGAGATGGAGGCGTGGATGAATGAATGGAATAAAACTGATGTGATTGAATGCAAGAAGCATGAGTAATTAGACCGGTAGTAGTCAAACATCCAGTAGCAGGAAGGAGGTGTGGGGATGAAGGGCTGATGAGACAAAGGAGAAGGAGGAGAAGTAGAAGGATGGAAAGAAGTGGGCAAATGGAAGTGGAAAATGTTGAAAGTGAAAAAAAAAAGAGTTTGTCACAGAGAGGAGGAGTCACTAAGAGGTTCCCCAGTCAGAAGTGGAAGTAAAAGCATAGTACAAAAGTAAGGGATGAGAGGATGAGTAATTAAACTTTTGACAGTCTGTTTAGGCACAGCAGGCGCCTGATGAGCAGAACAAACTGTAACCACGGCAACCGCTGGAGACAGACGGAGGGATGGTGTTGGGGGGAGATATAGGGGAGGGAAATGGGGGAGAGCCAAATGTGAAAGTCTGTGTGCATCTGTGTGTGTGTGTGCATCTGTGTGTGTGTGTGTGTGTGTGTGTGTGTGTGTGTGTGTGTGTAGTGACTGGGGGGATTAGAGGAAGGGAGAGTGACAGAAGTGGGAAATAAGGGATGAAAGAGAACGGAGGGGAAAAGAGGAACAAGAAGAGGGATGGAAAGGTGGAAATTGTGGTATTTGCAGGTTTAGGAAATACCAATGACTGATACTGAGTTGAGGATCCATGAGCCCTTTGCAAGGATTTTCACAAATTAAGATTATGAGGTTACCCACATATCTGTGAGAGATTATTCCATTCTCTGGGTAATACTGATTTGAATCTATGAAACTAAATTTGAATATCAAGTTCTGGGAATATGATTCAGCTATTCAGTTTGAGAATTGCTAACAAAATTTCACAAAGTACTTTTTAAACTTATCTGGCTAACTTGCTAATCCTGCTTTGTGAAAAACCCCTCTGGAGATAGAGAGGAAAAGGAGGGCATGGATTTACGCACACGCACACACACACACACCAAACTTTGATGTGTTCAGTCCCATCAGAAATGTGCTCACCAACAGTCATAAGTCCAATCCAAGCAGAAACTGCAAGTGCAAAATGTAGACATAATGGTTTTAATGTTCTTTAAAGAGAAGATGTGTGGAGTCTATCCCACTAGGGCTGTGACTACTGATTAGTTATATTAGAAATCTGTTGATTATGTTTTCTGATTAATTGTTTTAATCAGTCAAGAAAATAACAGGCCAAGGCAAAGCCTTCAAATTAATAATTTTGTCACCCAACAGTCCTAAAAAAAGCAGCAAATCGTCACATTAAAGTAGTTGGAACAAGAAAATAATAATGTAATAATTATTCAGCGCTATACTACATCAAAATAAATAAAATGTGCTTGGTATTCTGACAGGTCCATTAACTGTTGATAATGTTGCCACTACTCCTCCATGAGTGATTAATTTTAGGAGGTTAAGGAGCTAAAAACCATAAGAGACCAAAGAAACTGGGTTTGACAGGGGTTTGGGCATAGTTCAGACAAGTGTGATATATATATATATATATATATAT
>CM076670.1:10582266-10603094 GCA_038496675.1 Rachycentron canadum
ATATATATATATATATATATATATATATATATATATATATATATATATATATATATATATATATATATATATATATATATATATATATATATATATATATATATATATATATATATATATATATATATATATATATATATATATATATATATATATATATATATATATATATATATATATATATATATATATATATATATATATATATATATATATATATATATATATATATATATATATATATATATATATATATATATATATATATATATATATATATATATATATATATATATATATATATATATATATATATATATATATATATATATATATATATATATATATATATATATATATATATATATATATATATATATATATATATATATATATATATATATATATATATATATATATTAAATATCATCTGTCAGAGATGTCCTGCACCTCTGCTACACATGTTGGTCACGCCTATCAGACCAAACCTACACTACTCCATGTCTACAAACTCACAGGTGTTTGTCTGCATTACAACTACCCCCAACACATGCAGTAGGTTGTAGATCCTAGTGAATCATGGTGCAGAATACAGCGTGGGTGATGACTGTCAAAAGAAAACTGGCTTGTACTTAGTCGGCAACACATATAGTCTAAGTCTGACAGCGAAGCACATCGTGTTCCTGCCTGTATCAGCACTGTTTAGCATTAGAATATAAGACACTAATCAAGAAACTCAAGGGAAACCAGTTTCCCCCGCAGACTCATTGCAGCACAGTGTTGTTTTGCCTTTATTAGTGTCTTACATCAGGGGGAAAAAATCTCTTTGTGGTGAGTTACACTGCAGTTTGGTATTCATTAATGCTGAGTAGCCTGAATGATCAAACATGCCTGATAACAGACCTCAACCAAGTAATTATTGAGAATTCTTTCCATCCTCACACCAAATATAACTCTCTCCTCCATGTTACTGGCATCTCATCTCTTATCTACCTGCCAACTTTTCCCACTTTTGTACATCCCTCTGTTTCAGAAAAGGGCGTAAGATAGGACAAAAGCAAGAGTAGCGCAGAAAACAAAATAAAAAAGGAACAGGAACAAAGAAAAGGAAAGAAATACTTGATGAGGACAGAGTTTAGTTTGTGTTGGTGTATGTGGCATTAATCAATACATCCATCACTGTGATTCAAAGGCCTGGTTGGTATGTCATTGACCTACTGTGCTGGATGTAGAGTGCTGATTGGGTAATTGTTCTATTACTCAGGATTCCCCCCTAGAAAGCAGGGAACCCTGCTGAATCATCAAACTGCCACTTGTGCATACATAGGTGTGCACATCCATACACAAAAAGACACTTTTTGTTCAGCAACATCCCATCAATGAAGGGGTCTATATAATTGGCACTGCAGGGTTTCTGATTGGGTGGGAGATGATGACAGGTCAGAACTGGTGTTTCTGTGTTGTTTGTTGACCAATGTTTGTGGTTGATTTACAGTTTTTATGTTGATTATTCTCAGCTATCTAAACATACATAGGAGCACAAAAGCCTCTTCACACACAACAGATACACAGTCACCCACTGAAAGAATGATAGCATTGCAGGAATGGAGATGGAAGAATGAAGTTGGAGCTGTGAGAGCAAGGAGGTCCTGAGAGAGGATGGAGACATAACAAGAGAAAGGTTCATGTAGCGGGAAGAGAGGGATGGAAGGAGGAGGAGAGGGGCAGAGAAAACTGCAAATGCACTATGTTCAGGGTGAGTGGCAGGTCAGTTATTTTGCAACACTTGTGATAGTGTGTGTCATGCAAAGGCAAATTTATGGTTGTAAGCATAACTGTACTTAAGTAATTGGATGTCTGCACATTTGTGAGTTTTGGAGTGAGAATGTGTGCATCTGTAGAGAAGGTGAGGATTAGAAACTGAGGTAGTTTAAGTTGAGGAGTTTCTCTCGGTGACCTGTCGATGATTGCAAGAAGCAACACACACCAACCCCTCACATACAATTTTTGCAAATCCTAAAGCGCTGAACTGTATAAGAATGTCTAAGGAGACTGGACTCATATATATTAGCTGCTCCACATGTTTGAGATAGGACCCAAACTGCAGGCTATGGCACTATCACATTTAGCGAGGCAGGAATATAATTACAAAATTTAAGCAGCATTCATTTTCCAATCAGACACAGTTTGAAACACGCTCGTGCAGGTAGTGGGACAGGCTCCAAACTCTTACAGGTGGAACTGTCATAAATGGGACCAAGTCCATGGCTGTTTCCCTTTAAAATCTGACTGGAGCAGTCAACATGCAGCTGTTACAACCTGCAGACTGTAGTATGATATAAAATCACTGAAATAATGCATACAAAGGCTATAATATAAACCATACTGACCAAGTAAATCAAATTTCAAAAGGGGCATTCCACCAGTTTTACACATTGAAGCTTATTGTTTACTTGTACTACTCCAGCTGGCTGTGGATGAACCTCTCATCAAGTTTAAAGAATGAAATGCTGATAAGAATAAAAGACACCAGTACATTGCATTATGGAAATGTATGTTCCAACACTTCAGGATATCTCAGCCTCTGTCATCCAATTTTAATTAATTTTCTAAGGCATCTGTTTGTCTGTCAACTTTGAGGAAGTGCCATGCTAAATCACTGGGTTACCCCTTGACCTGTTCAACTCTTCCAACAGAACAGATTTGTAACTTTCCTGGCTAATATTCCTGGAGATAATTCATCAACTTTTCATACAAACAAGTTATCATGTTGCCTATGTCATTTCACAAAGGGAAACCTTACAGATTGAATTCCCCATCACATTCAACATAATGATGAGCATGATTAAAAATGAGCATGTGGCAAAAACAAAGACTGTCAGCTATTAATTATAGGCTTTTATTGTCACCCCATCTTAAACCATGTTACTGTGCAAGTTAATCAGATGCAACTGTGCTATTGCCATCTGGAGTAAAGGAGCATCAAAACAGAGGAGTATTGAGCCACCTCTCTGGCAGAAATATGACAGCTATCCACCAATGAAAAATGATTCCTCTCCAAGATCCTGGTAAAGCAGTGTAACAGAGCTGCCAGAGCTGTTTTCAGCACTTCATGTCCCTCATTTGCTCAGCTGCTCCCATCATTTTGGCTGTGCAATCGTATCCAACTGTAAGATTGTTATAGATGTATAGAATGAAACTAATGCTACTGTTTACAGGACTTTCAAAACAGATAATGCTGAGATGCTACTTTGCAGTAGGAGTGGCAATGAAGCATTACAAGGACAGAAAAAGCTTCACTGTGAAGTGAAAGAAAATGCATGAACAACACAAACCATGGGCCGCATAAATGTGGCCACAAATACTAGTCCTCAAGCTGACTGAGGGCAGATAATGGATAAAACTTAAACTTCCAAATAAGAGCTTCATAACAGATCATAGGAAGACTGCTCCCTGGCACGATCTGTGCCAATGAAGTGCCAAAGAAAATCACTGTCACCTTCGTTGTTTGCCAATTCAATTTACCTCCCAGAAAATTTAATCCCCAAGCTGTGCAGTCATGCAGACTTTCCAATGGGAGGAAACAAAATTACAGAGACTCAGCAAGGAGTGGGAGATTGGCTGCCACAGATATAACACAACACTGCTACAGAACTGCTAAGAAAACTTTCAGAGCTGTTGGGTAACAGAATTGGTGGAACAATCTCCTAATACAAAAACCTACATGTAGTTTATTTTCTTAGCAGATGGTTGGATTTAAAACTTTTCTACATCTGGTAACGAATCATAAATTTTTTTTTATCTTATTTTAGCTTCATGATAACTACCCACATAGCACTCGTTTTAATATCAGAAATCTACTCATGACTGAGTCTCTCTTTGGCTGCAGTTATTCACCTGCTCACTATTGCCTACAGATATTATTTGCAAGAAAATGGCACTGGTGACCCCCAAGTCCCCAAATGATTAGAGAAAAATGAGTGTGGGGTACCCAGGGCCAACTAGGGGGGCAGTGATGTGAGCTGCAACATCAAATACAAAATTCTATGAGAGCAAGGGACTACTTAATGCTATGGTTCGCTGCTTGAGATTTTCTTGTCCACCATTTCACAAGTCTTCACGGTTCACCAGTTCACAGCCTGTGGTAAATCAGAACAGTGGGTTAACTCTGCCTCCTGTTTTTTTCTGTATACCAGGCATTTCAGCAGTCTAGCATTTCCACGCAGAGAGTGGAGTCTGACCTCTTAAACAGACATACATAAGAATCCCAGGTTTAAACTCCAATTTCTAACGCTAATGCTTTCTAAGTTCATTACTGACTGGGTTGCTTATCTATGTGAAGTAAATGCAAAGTGTGGCAGCCTTTAAAAAGCCAAACTTCAAAGACTCTATGAAATATTATTATGTTTTTATTTCAAAAAGCAGAGAGGCTTTCTTTCTCTGAAATGTTGCCATGTTGAAAGATTATAGATACTTAAAAAAAACTTCTTAAGATAAGGTGCTAAAGGCCCTCAACTGTTTCACTCCTCTCTAATGAAACGCTCATGTCTCCGAAAGTCAATTTTCCCAACATAAGAAAAACATTTGATTTGCAGACTGCTGAAGAAACCAAACCTGGACAAGTTTTTATGGCCTTCATGGTAGAGCTGTGAAATATGCTTCAGCGAGACAAAAACAAGGTCTTCTCACAAGCCATTTAATTCTTAAACTGATTCATAGGTGGAAGTTTTCCAAAGATGTATAATAAAAAAAAAAAAAACGACTCAAACTAAAACATTTTTAAAAAATGTGACTGTGCAATGTTCCAGGAACAGAAACAATTATCAAAATCTTCCAAATAGGATGGATTCCAACAGGATTTAGTCATTGAGGGTTGTGCATACAGATGCATACGCATACGCATACGCATACGCATACACACACACACACACACACACACACACACACACACACACACACACACACACACACACACACACACACACACACACACACACACAAACACAAAGCTCACATCTTAAACACAAGACACATTGAGGTTTGGGAGGAATTAGTGAGTGGAGCAATACAGAGGAGCAGCATTATTTTGGAGCCCTGCTGTGAGGAGACTGCAGTCCTTTTATTTTAAAGAGAATACACTTCAGTTCTTTCGTCTGATTTCCCATTTCTCTTCTTTCACTCCCACTGTTTACCTGAGGGGGTTTTGGAAGCTTTTCCTATCACTATGCCCTACCTGTACAAGTGGAAAAACAGATGACTGTACAGACTGAAAAAGAACTACACATCAAGCACTTAATGACTGACATTTTCAGAGTTTTTTTTTCTGTTTTGAGAGGCACAAAAAAAGAAACCAAATTACTAGCTACCTGTGTCTGACAGCTATTGATGTTCACTTCGCTTGTTAAAAGCCAAACTGTTTTTGAAGTAATTTAGAAATAGTCTTTCCATTTAATGGAGAACACAGAAATGTCTGAGGGTTCTATGTGTCATTTGTTTACATAAAGAAAAATTAAGAAAATTATAGAAAATTATTGGACAATATATTGTTATCCATCATTACCTCTCCAGAAACAAAATCCAGTATCCGTTTACCTACCATAAACTAAAAGGTGTCTTTAGTAGCTACTATTAAAAAATGAAAAAAAAAATGAAGCAATGAACTTCTGCTCATGTGTTTTGTTTTGTTTTTTTTCCATATATTATTAAAATTCCACCAAGTTCTTGTGGAGTTTACTGTGTTTAGGCAAAAATCTACTACTAATCAATTAGTGTATCAGTACTACAATATCATAACACCACTCATTGAAAAACTTGCCTTCTTTACCTGTCAGGCACTCTCTCTCTCATTATCTCACACTCAACTTTTAATACTTTTAATATCTGACCTCTGATTAGAGCTGAACATCTAAATCAAAAATATTATACCACTGTGGTCGTATAAAATTAAATCAATAAATCAAATCAATAAATCAGTTTAAACTTCATGTTACATGTCCCCAGCCAATCCTTAATAATTTTAGTGCCATTCTCTTGACCATTAACCTCTGTCCTTCTCCTCTCATTCCTTGCCTCATCACCTTCACTTCCATCCTTCAGCCAAGCCAAGCCAAGCCAACCTCCTCCCTCTCTTTCTCTCTTCCTGCTTCTCCCACCATCACGATGGCAATGCCTTACAAACTCATCTTTAACACAGCTCTCCCTTTCCCTAATCAAATCCACTCTTCTCTCTCACATCCCTCTCTCTGACAGTGACGGATGGCGGCCTTCACCCATTTATCGCCTTTACATATTTCTTTGCCCATCCGCTTAACGACACACATTCATACACACTGACTCTTCATCCTTCTTTCTTTCCATCTTCCTCAAACTCCTGCTCTGTCCTTTCATATTTTCCACTCGTCCTCAGCTCTTCACACTACTGGAATTCATTTTGCTCCAATCTTACACCCATCCCTCCTCCATCTTGTGCACGCTTCTCCCACTCCTTTTCTCTCTTCCCCTCACGGTATTTCATGCAGAAACCTCTCTTTGCATCCCTCATTCATTGTCCTTTTCCATATCCAATACCGTTACCCCTCTTCCTTTGCTTTCTATACATCCTGGATGACTAAAGAGGACAGAATATGACAGAGGAGTGATAGTATCAAAAGGATGAGTGGGCTTACAGTACACACGACTGCCGCACGAAGAGGCTACGTGGGCGTTCTTTTGTTCCTTGCCTAGAGAGAGAGAGTGTATGTGTATGTGTCGGCCTCCCTATAATTATGATTGTGTGGGAAGACTGTTTTGGTATGCTCACAGTTGTTTCTGTATGCAAGTGCTCACCTAATATCAAGGGCCTAGATTATGACTAAGAGTGCATGCTAGAAAGCCTTAGTGTGTGTATGAAAGGCTGCCTCCATATTTGATCCCTGCATTTGTGCCAACAGAGCTTGTGTGTATTTTCAGATCAAACAATGCAGCAGAGCTCTAGTGCACTTCAGCAATATGTATTGATACTCAAAGGACATCACTTCCGATATTTTCATTCATTTCAATCTTCAGCTTTCTGCATCTACTGTCATACATTAACCTCTTCATGTCACCGTGGCGACTGGCTGTCAGTGATTTTGACTGAAGCCTTGTGGTGGCCTATTCACACTCCAATCAGATCTGTGGATTACTGTGTTTGTGATAAGTGGCTTTTCAGAGCTAATACAAATCCCCTTGTTTATAAACACAGCAACATTCCCTAAGTCGATTTAAGTCGATTATGGGCTAATGGCATTTACGTGTGCCAGAGTAGATGCAAAAAAAAAAAAAAAAAAAATTGAGATTCATACATGCAAATAGACACACACAAAGTTTATAAACATCAATTGTGGGTGGCATTTAAGAGGGTCTGCGATTTATGAAAGCACACAGAGCATTAAAGACTCAGACCAAAGAGGAATTTCAGCCTTACAGTGCAGTAGGTCTTCCATGTAAAATAACAAAGACACTTCCAAACACACACATTCAAGCTTTTAAGTCATGCCTGGAGCTTCTCTTAATTGCACGGGTTCAGGTCAGGTTCAATAGAATCACCAAAAAACACTGCTAATGGAAGTTCATTGTTTTTTAGCTGGTGTTTGGTCTCTGGAAAAAAAGGCTGCACCCTCCTGAGGCTGTGGTGGGTGTTTAAACAGAAATTTTTGGAAGTTAGGGTGAGGTTAGGTTCAGCCTTGCAGCTGTGAGCCGCACTCCAACACTGGGGGTACTGAGTAGTTCCTTCCACAGACGCTTTTAGTTCATGTTCTTGCTCTCAATTCACGCAGCCTTTCTACTCTCTCCACCCTTCTGTTGGTGCTCTCTGGAGGGTTGAGGGTTCACACAGGGTAGTGTAGCGAAGGACTTCTCAAGAAGAGGGAGCAAAAAAAATATATAACATAACTAAAGAGCCCAAAATAAAACAAAGCAGCTATGAATTGATATAGTGTACGTCTAGGAGTACACAAGCATCCAGCCAAGAGTACATGTTTTTTCATGTGAGGTGTTTCTCCACGCAGAGGATATTCTTTATGCTTTTACATCTCTTTGTCTGATCTCGTTTGTCCTTCTGTTCTCTCCAATTTGTCTCTCCATCATCCATCTTTCATCGACTGACTGTCCTTATTTACTTTCCTAAAAGTGATACCAAAGGGGCTTCACCCTTTTTACTAGATTGTGATGCTTTCTGCTTGCTTTGTGTTTGTGATCAAGACAGCAAGAGGTTGTGGTAGAGTGTGTGTGTTCCCTTATTGCAAATTCAGCAGGAAACTCTAAAGAGCAAGAGAAGGCTTCCTAAGTGCAGAAAAATGTCACATTAATTCACACACAGGAACACACACACACACACACACACACACACACACACACACACACACACACACACACACACACTCTTGACAGGCGATGGAGTCTAGCATCTACAACCATATACATTAAGTGTAGATACTAGCTGATGGTTGAGACTGCACACATGCTGCACTGCACCCAAATGCTGAATCAGTACAATGTGTAAGATAAGATTTTAATGATCCCCAAGGACTAAATTCTACTGTTGCAGCAGCACAGGAGGCTCAAAGGGGCAGGAGAAGACAAGGAAAATATTTATGTTAAATAAAATCTGATTTCAGAAAGGAGAAATGTAGAAACTAATAAGTAACTAAAACAGTCAATGGATTCATTAATTTATTCCTGGTTGCAGCTTCACGTGTTGCTTATCTCTGTTGTTTTGTCATACAAGACAAGTAGTAAAGATGTGACCTGAGTCTCTTGTGATGGCCAATCTTTAGTACTGATGAAATTTTATAAACTAAATATTCCTTGCAATAATCAGCTCCATGCTTAACAAATGTAGCCCAAATAGAAACTGCCATCCTACAATATAGGATATAAAACTTAATATAATGTATTAAATTATCTCGTTGTTAATTTTGTGAAGAAATTGAAATTCAAAGCAAAAAAAAAAAAAGATACTGCAAAAAAGTTTGGCTTGGCTGAGGTTAAAAAGATTTCCTCTTCCTGCTGTAGACAAAGCTTTCATGTCCTGCTGCCACTGCTTCCCCTCAACAAATAAGCCCAATAAAATAAAGATTAAAGATGTTGAGGTACACCACACCACAGGGTGTAAGAGAATTAGTGGAGACAATTCAATTACATAAATAAATACATAAATGCCATGTTAGGATGGGAGTGGGAATTAAATGTCATTATGTCACTTCCCATCTTACTATATAAAGTGACCCTGCAAATAAACACTCTACATACCTGTAAAAGAATTACTCGGATAATTACCACCTTTAAATGGGCAAGGAATATATAATATAATATATAATAATATAATAGGCAGAAGTATGTTTGAGAGCAAAAGAAAGAGTGAGGGGAGGAGTGTAAACGAATGGGACAGGGTGTTATCCAGCTCCGTGGGTCAGATCGATCAGCAAGTGGACAGATCGGTTACACCCAACTTGTGTGTGTGTGTCAGAGAGCTTCAATACTGCACTGCTCTAGTTGCAAATTAGATCTGCTCCCTAACGGAGGAAGAGCAAGAGATTAAGGGTAGAGGGAGATGCAGAAGTGGAAGAAGACTTCAGGGAGGTAGAAAATGATAGGATGACGTGGAGTTAGGAAGAGGTACGGGAGAAAAATGAAGGCATGGGAAAAATCAAGACATAAGGCAGATGGGGAGGAAGGATGGGTGAGAAAGTTAGATAAATGACAGAGGAAGGGGGAAAGGAAAAGCAAAGAAGGAGCATGTCTGAGAAAGACAGAGCACAGTAGAAGTAGAAGAACAAAATCGTGTGCGTGGCACATTGGATCTGAGGGTGTGTGTGCACATGTGTGCATAGTTTGTTTCTCAAAGTAGGAGCAGGGAAGGCAAAGAGATATGGAGGGCAGCAGAGTCAGCAAGTGATAGAGAGACAAGGCAAAAAGACTGAGTGGAGGAGGCAGAGGAGGGAGAAAAGAGGGGGAGAAGGTGGTGAGGTAGAGTTGTGACTGATAACATTGTCGTACTCGGGTTGCCTCAAGGGCAAACAAGACAGAGAGAAAGAAAGAGAGGGAATGAGACATAAAGAAAGAAAATGCGGAAATTTACAGAGCAGCCAGAGGCAGAAAGGTTTATAAGATGGAAGGTGAGCAAGGAAGGAGAGACAGGGTAGGAAAAGATAGGAAACACAAGGAGGAGCGCTGCAGTGAGAGATAGGTGGTAGAGGATGGATGGCAAAGGCACAAAGAACAATTCCTAGTAATAGAGTCAGAGGAAGAAGAGGAGAAGCAGGTTAGAGCAGAACTGTGGGGGGAGGGGGAGGGTGTGGTAGGCATGACATGAGGAGCAGGACGTGGAGGCATTCGAAAGAGATGAGCTAAAAATTAAAGATAGGGTGACAGAAAATCAGAGATGACCAGGAGTCTTATGATGGCAAGAAAGCAGTGAGGGAGAGCAACACAGGGATAGAGTAAAGAAGCAAAAAAATATAAGTAGAGAGCAAAGCACAGATAAAGGTCAAATGAAAGAGTAGAGCGCAAAAGAAGAGCGCATGGGTGTATTGACATTCAGCGTGCCACGAGTAAAGTAAGCTGTCTGAGCAGCAAGCATTTGCTTGTACGAGGGTAAGCTGGAAGAGTCAGCACTGAAGTGCCCTGCTCGCACTACAACACCACCTGACGTTAGGACTTTTCAGGGACCAGGGCAGACACATTTTTAAGCAGCACTTCACTTTTCCTGGAGCATTTTCACATTTTAGTATGCACGCCTCCACAGGAACTCAGGAGCAGCAACTTCTAATATCAACTGCCCCAGGGGGACTGGCTGTCACCGCAGGCATTCGTGACTTTCCTGCCCTGCCAACCAACCAAGCATGTTTTTTCAATTTTTTATTAAACTGATGCTACCAGACATAAGGAAATATCTATTGGTTTGAAAAAGACGCCAAGTTCCTGGTAGTCATTACAGCTGTCTAGACCAACCAAGAGCCAGTTACATGTTTAGAGTCAAAGCATAAAGAGTCAATTTAGCCTATTAAAGCTCATGTTAATAGGCAACTTGTTTTGTCATACTCTCCTAAGCAAATAGCACATGGGTTTAATGTTATACCCAAACAGAGCCCAAGATTAAAAAAAAAAAAAAAAAAATTGATAATTTCATGCACAACGTTTCTTTATCTTTTCAACGTAGACTGAAGGGTTCAAAAATGGGACACTGTAGTCTGGTGTAACATAGAGCTAACATTTTGGAAGTAGACCAAAGCAAACTGTGTAGTAAGGAGGAGAATGCAAAATGGCCCTGGAAACCCTCCCTCTTTGATATCGATACTACTTTAATATCTTAACCTGATGGTAAACCCTCTTCCAGCTTCACGCAGAAAGAGTGCTTCTGGACTCTCGGACTAATGGAAAATATTGAGCCAGCAATTTGCATGAACCTGTAAAGTCAGCATGATATAGGGTTATGCCTAGTTGTTACTCAAAGTATTAGATTGCATACATTATACATCACTTTATAATCTCCATACTCCACAAGTCTCCAGATTGCTCCACATGAGAATACACCCATCTTTGTCTAGCGACGTTTCAACAGTTTCTCTGTGTCTGACTCTGACTCACTGTCTCATCCTGTGTCTTCTCTCTCCAGCCACCGTTGCTGTGACTGTTATCAACACTCTGTCACTCTCTCTGTATCTAGGTTACAGTTGCTATGACAACTATTATACATGCCAATCAGTGGCAGTGACTCATCTCTATCTCTTATCACCACCATAGCTTTATTTAGGAATCTATGTATGTGTCACAAAGCATGTGTTTACTGGGAGATTTTCTGCACGTCTGCAATTACGATGGGGCCCTTCCATGTGTGTTGTACATCACTGAGCATACTGAGACCTATAATGCTTGAATCTTGCTGTGGAATCAAGGCTGATAGGTTGGTGACCTAATTTGATTCCCTGACCCACAGTCTTAAGAAAAGGTCCGATGATATAACACTTGTCTAATCTGCTCTTACAGGTTTCTAGGTAACTGTTACTATGGGGACTGGCTGTGTTCAGTCTTTTGGGATGTTGTTGCTAGGCAATAAGCTGTTGTGGTGCAGAGCTGTTTGTATGCACTTTAGCAAGAAAGTATGCGTTGCAGGGGCATCAGCTATTTCTCAATATGGATTTTTTTCATGCTATGAAGCACCAAGTGGGCATTAGTGCTGAGTGGTACTCATTTAGGAGGAGGCCTTGGTCCACACAAGTATGTATGTGTGCAGAACAGGCCCTCGTTCCAGCTCTGTCTAGTCAGAGTAGGTGGAAGACAGGACACCAGACACAAAAACACACTTCAGACATCACTTATAAAATTATGTACGACCAGGAAACAGGACTAAAAACCGATTTTGCTCTTGTTCTGCCCCCTTTACCCCCCACCCCTCCTCCAGGTCTGTGGATAGCCAGGCGTTCTACCATGCCTGTCCCCCCACCCCTCAATCCCTGCAGACAAAAAAACCTGCCCCACACAAACCTCCACCCCGAACAAAGGGCAGAACATTCCACCTTTCCCTCCTTTTTCCCTCCATCCATCCACTCTCTTTCTTTTCTGCCCCCTTTCCTCATCTCATCTTTGCCCTCCTCATCCCACCTCTTACACTGTGCCTGCCCCAGGGCTACAAAGAGGACCATTCCTGATTCTGTCCCTTTCCCAGCATTTCACTGGCTGACTCTGGTCACATGCTGCCTGCTGCCATCTCTGATTGGAGCAGGGGAGACGTGGGGTGTGGTCTCGGCCTGTCCCTTCCACTGCGTATGTCGAAACCTTTCAGAGTCGCTCAGTACACTGTGTGCTGACAAGGGCCTCCTGTTCGTCCCCCCGCACGTTGACCGACGCACTGTTGAGCTGCGACTGGCTGACAACTTCATCACGGAGGTGGGCGGGAATGACTTTGTCAACATGACTGGCTTGGTTGATTTGACTCTGTCAAGGAACACCATCCACCTGATTCGACCAATGGCTTTTTCTGACTTGGAGAGTTTGCGCTCGCTGCATCTGGACGGTGAGTTAGATACAACTATATGGATATATTGATTCATTTCAACATAATTGAAAGTCTTTTATGGTTTTATATACATTTGTGCATTAAGGTAATCGCCTGACTACACTGGGACCCAGGGACCTTGCAGGTTTGGTTAATCTGCAACATTTGATCGTCAACAACAACCAGCTGGTTAAAGTCTCTGCCCAGGCTTTTGATGACTTCTTGCTTACATTAGAGGACCTTGACCTGTCCTACAACAACCTCAGAAGGTAAGGTCCTGCCTCTGTTGTGTGCAGCCACGCTCTCTTGCCTTGTATATTCACTTTTTGCAATCTGTTCTGTTTTGTTAAATAGAAACACAATGTAAAGCTTGAGAGGTTCCTGAGCTCAGGTCTCAGTGTTAGTTGCAGAAAAACAGCTCAGCTCCCCAAACTTCAGACCTCCAAACACCTTGCATGATCTCACAAGAGTCAGCAAACACTGTGAAGAGAAACTAGCTCAAACTGCTGAGCCTGGGAGGAGAGGACTAAAAGCTCAGGAAATTGAAAGAGAATCAATTTTGATGAGGTCCTAATTTTCTTTGACTTTGATTTTGTTAAGATTTGATGAGGGCACAGCTGAGCTTACTCCACTGTGTGAGAGTGTGTATTGCTGCAGCTATTCTATATCGTTCATATTTTAGCAAGTAATATTCCACTCATCTCCATCCAGGACAATGGAGACACTTACAGCCTCACTATCTATTCCTCTGGACTAAATAATAAGTCAGAACAATGATGATTTTCCCTATTCTCCTGTTCATAGTGTCCCACAGCGTTGATGAATTCAGCAGCTTTTGGCTGTCAGTTCTGATTAAGATGCTTCATTTGTCTCCTCTACAGGAGCTCTCTGGCCTCTCTCCAACCTCCACCAAGCCATAAGAAAAGTATAAAGAGTTTTAATGATGCACACATTAGCAACTGCTCTTTGCCCGTTGTTGTGTATCAGTCACAGACAGTGTCTTATCAAGGTTAAGAATGAGATTGCTTTTGAACCGTGATAGGGATTTATTCAGGTGGGGATACCCACTTGTGCAATTTAATTGTCAAGACAACAGCAGGATACCTGTTTTAGCAGAATTTTACACAGTAACACAGTAACTGACCCTGAACTCATCTAATGCTGTTAACTTTTTGTGACAATGGTGTTAAGCAACTTGGCCAGGATGGGAACTGTCAACAACCGTCTAACTATTACAAAGTCAGCTCGAAAAGAAGTTGTTATGAAATGCGACACTTGTTAAGTATGCAGCTCTCATTGTAAGATGAATGATGGAATGAAAATGATTATGGACAGTCATTTAGATCATGTCAAAGAGGCTGTGCTACAATATCCTGCTTAATTTGTCTTTCTCTTTCTAATGTAAACAACTCACATAATTTAATAAATAATTATGCCTTATTTACTTCTTTCCCCTCACATGCTCAACTGTCTAGAGAGATTCTACTGTATAGACAGAGACCATCTGCTGTTTGTTGTTGCTGTCAATAACTTTTTCTCTCCCAGTTAAATGATTAAAATAACTTTCTGCTCATTTCACTACACTGAATGAACTCATTAACCAAATAATGTGTGATATTCAGTTGTAGCAGTTTGTCTTGACAAATGACAGTGCTACAGTTGCTCTCGGGTGACGCAGAGCAAATTTATACTCTGCCAAACATACATTGGTAGTATTTGAATAAATTCAGAGCAAAAGATTAAATCAATCGTGTAGGTATGACTATGACTATAACAAATGTGTTACTGAACAGCTCCACAAAAAGACTTACATAATTATTACATGCTGAGAACACACAGAGTGAACTGTGAATTATATAATATGGGTACACTTATACTTCAAAAATCATTTCTTATAAAGCGGAAATGTACCCACAGAGGACACTAACCATCAGAGAAATAAATCTGTCTTCACAGCTTCCTTCATACTCTCTAATTTCTCTTCTCTTATACCAGAATGAAAGACCAATTTTGGCACTAAGTATATTAATTCCATGAATCACACACTAAAGTAAATATTCCTCTATTTTATTGCTACAGGGTACCATGGGAGTCCATTCAGAACATGGCCAGTCTGCACACTTTGAACTTGGATCATAACCTGATAGACCACATAGCAGAAGGAGTCTTTGGAGAGCTATATAAGCTTGCAAGACTGGATATGACCTCCAACAGGCTCCGAACCCTGCCTCCTGATCCCCTCTTTGCAAGGTAGCTCTTAAGCGTCATCTTTTATGTTTCTCTGAGAAGTGGCTTAGTGAAATATTCTGTGGCAAATGACATTGCCACAGAGCCACCAAAGTGGCTTTTAACAGGGGCACTTGAGCACAGAAACATGGGGGAGACATTCTGTAGCATTTTGAGTCACTCCATTCACTATTTATTTCCTGTTTAATTATCCATATGTACAGTATGCGTTCATCTTTTTAGACCATTACATTTTTATCAGTCCACTGACTGAACATCAACAACTATAGAGGAGGATATCAAGTCCTTTGTTCTCATTCACAAGGTGAATTTCCCTCTACCTTCTGACATGACTCATTGAGAGTGTATCCTGATATAGTGCCCCTATGGCAGCAGGTGCACTATGGTTATGGTTACAATAATAACCATGCAGTTAAGCTTATGGAACGGCCACAAGGTGATATGAGTATGTTAAATATTAAAAGCTCAGAAGCTGAAGCTGTATAACAAATCAATGAGCAGAGCTGTAATAAATGATAAACATGTTTTTTTCCTTGGTTGACTGTCAAAAGCAAGTTTAAGTTTAAGGTCAAATTATCCTTTCAACTATACTTTCATCAACTGGTTTGTGTATTCAATTTTGAACCCAATTGCTTCTACATTTTACTTGAGATTACTTTCTATTTCAGTTCTGGTTGTTTGATTTTCAGTTCATGTTGAATGTGCTGGCTAGAGCTTTACAAAACACTGACATTTAAATTTACCCACCTCTGCTTTTTATCTCTGTATGTAGCCATGGAGGAGTATATACAGCATTTTTCCACTGCCTCTTCCTTTTATAGGTTCCTTTGTTTATTCTTACAGTTCCACCTGTTTCCATTCTCTCACTATCATTTGATGCTGTCTCTCTGAGTCTATTATAAATACACACAAATACACACATTTTTCAAACAAATCTTTCATCAGAACTATGGCCCTAGAAAATTATATAGGCGTTTGTGTCATTATGAACATTCATTGCACACAAATGTTATTACCACCCCAATCTTCCAGAAACCTTCTTAGGATTAAAACTCAACAGAGTCTTCTTTTGCTCCTTGATATTTGCAAATTATGCCAATTTTAATTTGCACAGGCCAGCTTCAAGATGCTTATAACAGCACTACTGCTAAGTGTTGCTCCTAGGTAGGTTAGTAACCGCCTGTTGTGGATCATTTTCAAATCACTTGTCTGTCTCATTTTAGGCTGCAAGCACTTGTAAACTTGCTGTTGCCAAGACCTCACTTTACAGCTAAATCATTTTTGGTGCTTTAGACTGCTTTGAATCCATAACAATTAAATGTCAATAAAAAAACCTTCTCTTTCAAAAGAAATTGATGCAATTTTACAAAGTATAAGTAAAAATGGCCATGCAATAAGGAAGAAACTGTTGAAGATAATAAAAAAGAATGTAGTTCTGCTATTTGGATTTTCACACCTAAGAGGGTTGATTACAATTACACATGTGAACATGTTAAAGAATGTTTATAGAGTTATCTCACAATGGATTGGTTATCAACAAACTGCTCAAGAACATAGCATTTGAATAAACAGTAAATCAAATACATTTTTGAAAGTGCACTGATTGCTTTTCTTCTGGCATTTTCAGGTCCCAGACTGGTGCAATAAGTCCTACCCCCTATAATGCTATCATAAGTCTAAATTTTGGCGGGAACCCGCTGCACTGTAATTGTGAGCTGCTATGGTTACGGCGACTTATCCGTGGAGACGACATGGAGACGTGTGCCACTCCTGCTCACCTAGCTGGAAGGTAAATGTCACCAATTGATCAGTGGATGATTTGTCTAGCCTGTTCATCCTGAACCTTATGAGGAGTGAAACCTTCTTCAAGATTAGAGGGAACAGAGGAATATGCTGAATGGCTGAATGATGTGTTAAGTCTAATTGAAAATCATTACTGTTTCACAACTTTGTCTCTTGGCTAATCTGTCCAGTTTTTGCTCCAGGCCTGTTTTAGCACATATCCAATTAAAGTCTTCACATTTTATGGGGCCTTAATTGGATCATCATGTGTGTAAGAATAGAACGTGACCAAAAACTCAAAGGACAGCAAGACCATCAAGTTTTGTGATATATTGGTAGTAATTATTCTGCTTCACACTCTCGGTTTCTCCTCCCTGCATCTCTGTTGCAGAATATTTCCAGACTAACCCTGCAGTCAAAAGTAAGCAGTGAAAACAGAAAAAGAACAGCTGTTGTTGTCATCATTCATTGCAGTCACCATTAATTACTCTTTACTTAATCTTGTTTTTTGCAGAGTAGCATAGCAAATTGTTCAAATTGTTGTGCGTTACTGAACTTTACCCTTAAATTGATAGACAAGAGAACATAGATCTTTAGGTGAATGTACAACATTAATCTGCTAAACCCACCTCGGAGGGAAAAATCTCTGAGCTCAGCCAAAAAGATGATTCTGTTCTCCCTCTCTCCCTCTTCTCTCCTCTCATTGGACTTATTCCTATTCCCTCCCTTTTTCTCTTAGATATTTCTGGTCAATTCCTGAGGAGGAGTTCACTTGTGAACCACCACTAATCACCCGTCACACTCACAAGTTGTGGGTCTTAGAAGGCCAGCGAGCCACGCTAAAGTGCCGTGCTATTGGCGACCCTGAGCCAGTGGTCCACTGGGTTTCCCCAGATGACCGCATCATTGCGAACTCATCCCGGACGAGCTCCTTCAGCAATGGGACCTTGGATATCTTAGTAACTGTTGCCCGGGATGACGGTGCATACACATGTATTGCAATAAATGCAGCAGGTGAAGCAACTGCTACTGTGGACCTGAAAATAATCCCCCTGCCTCATCGGGGTGGAGCAGGTGGAAACACAGGGAATAACAATGTGAATGCCAAGAACAACAGGAATGTGACCAATGGAATTTTACGGACTGATCCAGGCTCCTCGGATATCAGCACAGGGAAAAACGGAGGGATTAACAATGGCGTAGGACGTGGAGGAGAGGTGGAGGATGGAAGAAGAGGTGGAGGGGAGGATGAAGAGGGTGACAGCGGCAGGACCTCTGAAGGAGAGAGAGTTGATGGCGGGAGCATGGAGGATGATGGAGGAGACGAGGAAGAAGGAAGGATGGTTGGAGTACAAGGGGTTACATCAACCTCCGCTCAGATCCGATGGGATTTGGGGCGTTTGTCTGCAGCTTACGTTGTCTGGATGTATCAGATACAGTACAACTGCACCGCAGATGAAACCCTCATCTACAGGTCAGTTAAACCTTTACTACGTAGTACACCTTACACACTATGTAAACAGTGATAGCCATTCTACATTTCAAGTTTTTACAATAGCTTTGATACTTCCCAAACGCCTATAATCTTGCAGTTTCTCCTCTACTTGCAACCACAAGTCATTTTGTCATTTCCTTCCTCTCTGTTTTCATGCAGAAACCACTAAATATTTATCCATTACAGCATGATACTTCAGTAGTGCAACTGTTCACCTTGTACATGGACAAGTGGATTGCTCAGGGGAAGGAATGGGGAGACAGATGAAGGGATTGAGGGGCGAAGGTAGTTAATAATTTATCTCCATCACTGTACGACATAAAAACCCAACAGGTGAACAGTCAGTGCATATGGATGAGAGTAGAATGGGAGAAGCAGCAGATAAACGTTTAAGGAATAAAGAGAAGAGATTTTTAAGATTTGTGACAATGTTCTCCAACATCTTGAGTCAAGCAGAAAGCATCTTATTTTGAATTCAAGATATATCTACAGCAACATTTAGTGGCATACAGTAGCATCAGCCAGTATTAATGGGCAAGTAACAGAGTGTCTTGATGGTAGATGTCATATTCAATTTGAAGCAACATTTAAATCTTCAGTGAGCAATGTCACTTTGTATTTAAAACAAGATCCCCTCAGACTTCAGTGTCCATGTTTACTCAACATGCTCTCAGAGGCAGAAAAAATAATCAAACATTTATAAAGACCAGATTTGAGGTTAAGGGCTGCAACGTTCTTCTTGTTACCACAAATTATTTAGAGACCACCGCCACACCCTGTCTCATAAGTTTAGGCATTATTTAAAAAAAAAAAAACAAAAAAAAAAACAACAACTAACTGTTAAAATAGCAACAGAAACATGGGCAGAGATGGGAAGTGTGATTGAAGAGGACGAGAAAGGAGTAAATGAGGCAAACAAGAAGAAATAAGATTGATTGACAGACCCAGAACAGAAGTCTTGTCTTTCAAAATATGACAGTGTGCCTTGGATTTCAGCCACCTGTTGTGCTAACATGTATACTAATATTGCAGTTTACTGCCTCAGTATTTACAAGCACAGACTAATGAAACATTTATGTGTGTGGTTTTCACTACAGAAACACACTAGTTGAAATAATGAAAGTGAGATTGAAAAAGACAAGGAGAGACAAGGTTGTGCAGGGCCTGCCTTCATGGCATTATATGTGTTTATGTTTCTGATTTCATTCTGGACGAATGCAAGATTGAAGTGGTTTCCCCAAGGTACTATAAAGATGGCACTAAGCTGTAAGAGAGATAGAGAAAGGGTGGAGCCAGCCATGTGACAGAAACACAATGGGGAAGACAGATGGAAGGAAATATGATTGGATGTGTGAAAAATGTATAGGTATAATCAGAAGGGTTGAGGGACAGTATGGAAAATGGCAACCAAGGGTGAATGGAAAAAAAGATGGATGGGGAGCAGAAGCTAATTGTTTGAGTGATGGATTGAGCCAGAAGTGAAGAACGGGTGAATTTTAAGGTAGGAATGAGGCCTTGGAGATTTCAGGAGGTGGAGGAGAGGGATTAAGGGAGAAGGCGAAGATCGGAGATGGTTTCTACCCAAATCACCAGGGGAGAGATTGAGATGAAAGAAGGATGGGGGAAAGGAGAGAGACTGACAGACAGTGAGGGGGAGAAGAGAGAAGGGTGGGCCCAAATGGTCCTAAAGGAAAAAGCCAGGAAATTAGGGTGGAGTGATTTAGGGGAGGTATTTAAATCCATCACTGGAATAGAATAAGAGAGAAAATCTGTGTACACAACAGAAATACACCTGGGTATTGAAGAAAGAGTGAGAGTGTGGTAGATGGGAGGACCAACATAATAAAAAAGACAGAGGGAGGAGAGATGGAGCCCACAGAAATTTGGAATAACAGAGATGGGAAGTAGTCCTTTAAAAATAAACAAAAGGAATATTGTCACATGGGAGCAGGAGGAAGAGGAAATAGAGACAAGACAGCAGGGTGAAAGCCCTGCAGCATAGTGATCCACTGCAAGAGAGAGGGATGGGTGGATGAAAGGACGTAGGCGCAGAGGTGTCCCATTGAAATGCCACATCAAAACAGATGAGTGCACATTCTGTACAATCCCATGACACATTTGTGGCAATTACACATAGAGAACTAATTAAATGATTGAATTGAATGAACTGAATGAGATCTAAGCTCCCTTGCTGATCCTCTGCATTACTTTCTCTACAGAAAGCATTGTAATAATAGGTGAAATGACTGCTATTTAATGTCAATGAAGTAAAAGTGTGTGTGTGGGGGG
>CM076670.1:10603462-10732271 GCA_038496675.1 Rachycentron canadum
GGGGGGGGGGGGGGGCTCAGCTGAAGCTTCAGATTCCAGCTAACTCTTTGATAAATTTGCAACAAAAACTGGACGCTGAAATTGACAAAGGCAGTATTTGTTGCAGATTTGTTGTTTGGTGTTCATTAAAATGCCATGGATGAATTTAGCTTCTAAACACAAAAGGGGTGACACAGGTAAAAGGCCCTTCTCTAAGGGAACAAACTTTAAGGAGATAATGAAACAGCAACATTGGTAGAGGTGAAGGTGCAGCTGCTGTGCAGCTTTAGACAAGAAAAACCTGCTAGACATAAAGAGACTCGCACAGAAATAAAATAAAGCGATAAGTGAGAATGACTGAGCCAAGGCAACCAGTGTCACTGGAGACCTGCTGAAATTCACCGAAAAGGGAGTAAGCGATCTGAAGTTTGACTAAACTCTAAACAAATCACAGAACCATCAAAACAGAAGGTGATGACAACTGTCACCAAGGAGAGACAGATGTATGTCTATCTTAAAGTTGAAATTGAGATATCAACTTCCAACTGAATGGGAAAAAAGAAATCTATTCAAAGAAGAGACAAGTGTGATGGCTTTCAGGAAGGAAGTAGGGAAACCTGTCTCGAAGGACTGCTGAAGGGAAGAGGGCAGCATTTGAAAGGAAGCCGATCACAATGCAGTCAGGGATTTCCAGAATAGATTTCTATCATGTTATCAATGTGTCAGTGCCAATGTAACACCAGCTGGCAAGTCTGAGAAAAGGGTTAGCCAAAGGGAGACTGGCTTATGCATTCAAAATGAAAGAATGAAAGATAAAGATTTTATACTTTCTATCAGGGATTTATGGTCCCATTTTGTTGTTGTTGTTGCTGAATGTGTGTTTTGGCAGGTGGACTCACTCGAGTTGAGGGTGAGAGGCCAAGAGAGCAGAACAAAGGTGTTAAGAAAGTCCCCAGCAATTGACAAAAAGTGGGCTACATAGTGAGACAGTGGTATATCATGTTTAAACTGATTACAGAACAGAACAGTTGCACATTGTGTGGCTGCCAGATTTAATCATCTTTAAAAGGTCAGTCCTATGCTAGACAACACCAGCTTCCATTTTAGCAAGGCTTGTCTAATTCTGATGGCATATGTGACAGTGCCAGGTGGGATGTCGTCTTTGCGGCGTCCGCTGGGCACTGCTCACCCTGTCACCCTTAGCTCCCCTGACACCACCAACTGAGCTTCCTTCCTGGAGCTTTGCCACAATGTTACAGTGTCACACTTAATTTTAGTGGAAGAAAATGCCCTTGATTATCCAATGTGAGATGGCATTCAGATATTCAGAGAATCTCAGAAATAACTAAGGATTTCCTGAGGTTGCTAAGTGAATGTGGGAAATTACTAAACTGGTATGTCTTTCTCACGTATACATGGGTGCAGGCCACCTGAAGGACAAAGAACAGGAGAAGGACTGTACCTGTATGCTAATGAGGAAGCATTTGCAAAGCCACCTCTGTGATTCCATCTGTTAGAAAATGTCTCATCTTTTCACCAAGATTTCTAGTTTCATACAACAATTTATCTTTTTACAGGGCTGAAGAGTTTCTTTAACCATAGCCACCACAAAATATCAACCTTACAAAACATGCATCTATGTGAAGCTGTAATGTTTTCAGCTGGAGCAGTCAGACACATGCTGATTCTTTGGTGACCATTGTACTGAAGGGACAGACAATACCACAGAATACAAACATAGAGTTGAATTATCACCTCCCTGCCAGTCTCAAAACCCATGTTACATGAAGTAAATGGCACCACAACATTATTATTTGTTGTAAGACTATTCTATTGGAATTGTGTAACATCGCAAGTGTAAGTGTAATTGAGTCCAAACCCTGTGTGGATACTGAAACTGAAATACCTTCGTAAATCTCTCTAAATTATAGAGATGATAAGATGTTTGTTGCTTTCTGTTGTGCCCCTGGTGTTTTTTGAAATGCACTGAAGATGCACCTTTTTAAAAACACTGGCAATCTGTTGGGACAGAAGTTGTTGATACCTCATGATTCACCAGTACATAAGGCACACCAGCGAGGACATCAGTATGATACTTGTACACGTCAGAGTCAAAAAGTCTTTCATGTGGTTCAGAAGTCCTCAAAGTGTGCAGGCAGGAGTGGAGGGGCTTTGACAATTTTCACAATTTCGCTCCAGTTACAACAGGATCAACCTTCCTGCTGGGCACTCAAAGTGTCAAGTTTGCTACAGAATTTAATGGGGCCAGAAACGATCACAGGCACAGAAAGAGGAGGAAGTTGGAGAGAGAATCATGCAGAGTTTAAGAAATAATGAGAATAATGAAAGTAGAGTCTCAGAAAAGGGACACATAGTTTGAAAGGACAGGGTGAGAGTTTGACAGCCACAGGAAAGTGGCATGCTGAGAAACAGACACATGAGGGCAGGGGTAATGAGTCACAAATGAAAAGGGAAATGAAAGGATTAAAAAAGTAGAACCTGAAAATTAGGTGTTTGGCAATGCCACTCATTTACTGACACTAATTACACACCATATTTGACTAATATTTGACAGAGTACTGCACCAATCTAAAAATACATTTAAAAATATGTGGTACACTGTATGAACTATTTTCATCCACTGGAGAAAACAAACATCCAGAGATGCATTCAGTTTATGACATGTATTGCACAATGTGATATTGCTGGAGAAACGATAGCAGCATCTTATTTTAGCCTGGTATGAGCCTGGTAACTAATACAAGAATTAATACAAGAAACAAGATAAGTACATCTGCTGAGGCAGGGATAGATAAGGATGCAAGGAGAGATAACAGTGAGGAAGGAAGGAGTCATGCAGAGACAAAGATGGAGAAAGAGGGAGGAAGGAAGAAAAGAGCGAGGACACAGAGGGCCAAATGGATGAGGAAAGAAAGGAGGGGAGGGAGAAAGTGGAGGGACAAATCTAGGTTGAGAGTTGTACCCCAGGGGAAGATGTAATTAAGTGTTAAACTACTGTGTCAATATATGTGTCAACCCACATCAGAGGCAGATGAAGGAAGGGAAAGAGAAAGGGTCAGCACTCAATACATATGTCAACTTATATTATACTGTAAGATCAGAGGAAGGGAGGAAGTGGGTAAGGGCAGACAGAGAGAGGCAGACAGGCATACTACCTTTTATCATGTGGTTAAAGTAAAATGGAGAGAAAATAGGGAGCAATGATGGAGACAGACAAATACTGGGGGATTGGGGAAGAGAAGGAGGTCATAAAAAAAGAAATGGGAATGAGAGAGAAAACAACTGAATCAGGCAGAGCAAGAAAATCAGGCCAAATGAGAGAGCCGAGTGAGAAGGATAGATTAAGGAAAGCGAAAAGACAGAAGGAGGGATGAAACAAAATCCAGAAGGAAGGAGGGGGGGCAGACAGAAAGACAGATCAAGGAAAACAGAAGAAGAGATCAGACTAAATTGAGGGAGACAGCCAACGAGATAGTAAACAGTCCGACAAATCAAGACCAAAAATGGAGGAAAGGGTAAACGAACAAAAGACATGACATGGGAAAAAGGAAACGAGGGCAGTATAGATGTCAGCCAGAAGAGGAGATAATTGCTTTGTTGTTCCTCCTCGTCTCTCGCTCTTTCTGTCTGTCTCTGTCCTCTGTCTCTTGCTCTCTGTGCCCAATCTTGTCTGGTGTCAGACCACCAGACTTGGTAACGCAGATAGAGAGAAAAAAAGAGGAAAGAAATGAGGCCGCAAGAGAACATGAAAAGATGAGGAAGAAGGAGGAAAGAAAGATGAGGAAGGGGGACAGGATTCTACCACTCCTTTATCCCCTCTGCTATCATTCTTTTCTTTTCCTCTCTCCCCCTCTCTCTCCTGGGTACTAATAATTACTCGTTTCTGTGTCACCAGCTTGAACAAAGCACTCCCTTGTCTCTTTCACTTTCCTTCTGCATCTGTGTGTGTGTGCGCACGCCTTTGCAGGGTTTAACCATAATTAGAAGCACAGACACACACGCTCTTGGTATGTTAGGTGACAGAACACAATGCCAGCAAATACAGAATCTGCAAATACGGGGATGCAGTGAGAACAAAAATTGCTGCCTCTCTGACAAAACCAACTCAATAAATCAGTTCATTTTATTTCAGGACAGTAGTCCAACTCACATGGGATGCACTTTATATTCATGAACACACATTGTCTATAGAACACAGAGGATTCAGGTGAAAATCATATCATGTGTCCAGGATGCTTACACACACCTCAGAGCTGCATATTTGTATGCACATGTGACAATAGGCATGTAAATGTGGTTAAAAATGCATAATGCAGTCAGTAGTAGGGAATCAGCATTTCAAAGATGCATGTGTCCGGGTCTTCCATGTATATTTCAGTGAATTTGCTCGCCTATTTCTGTCGCAGCCAGAGTGGCAAAAACAACCACAGAGGTGATTCACGATCTCATAAGGGAGGGAGCAGTGGTGGGGCGGAGGAGAAGAGTGGTGATGAGAAATATAAGATGAGGGCAAATGGAGAGGTGGCAGGGAAAAATAAGAGAGGATTAGGAGGAGGGAAGAGCAGAGACAGATAAAGAGGAAATGATGAGGAGAGGGGAGCCAAGGAGAAGGAAGAGGGGATGACCTTGAATGCTGAATAATGGTACACGGTTATAGCTGTGGCTAATAGAGACGTAGTACAGTGACTGCAAAATGGAGAAAGGCTGGGAGGTCAGGTGGATCCCGGTGAGAATCGGCAGAGGATTTGCAGTGAATAGAGCTGATTGGCTGCAGAAACACAGAGGAGGTAAAAGAGACGGAGACAGACAAAGGAGGAAAAGAGATGGGCAGAGGGAATGGACATAACTGAAAAACTATGTCAAACAGTAAAAGAGCATGGAACAAAAAGGTGCACTGATGCAGATTTAGGTAAAGGGAAAGAAAGGATAGGTGATTACAAAGTGATGAAAAAGGTACCATGATGAAAAATGATATTGACAGATAAGAGGGAATGACCGATCACATCAAAAAGATCTGAAATCTGTTCATAAAAGATAGAAAAAGAATAAGGAGGATAGACTGAGGGAGGGCAGATCAAAAGAAGGATAGAGGGAAGAATGGAGGACAGAGTGAATAAAGGTAAGGATATTTAATAGCAGGATTAGAAAAATGACTCAAGGATTCACTCAAGGTATGTGTGTGAGTCATGGTCACACAATGGGGGACACAATGAACAGTTTGATGCTGTGTCCTATACACACACACATATATAGATATAAATACACACACCATATATACAAATTCATCTGGTGCAGGATAATTCATAATGCAAGCATATATCAGAAGGTGGAGAGGGAATCAGCATAAATACTGCGTGTATTACAATACAGTTTCTTTTCCAGTACCAAATCCAATAAAGCATGTAACTGTACATCAGCAATATTAATCAAACTGAGACACTGAGCAACATGAGAAAATAAAGGACATTAGAAACCAGCACGTATCAACACGACAGTGAATCAAAGAAAGAGGAAACCCATTTAAATGTAACCTTTGTTAAAGAGAAGCAGCCCCTCAGCCGAGCGTGACTCCCCGCACTGATGGTCAAGTCTGTGCCCCCTGGGATCTATCAATTATACGTAGACACATAAAGGCCCTGGATGAACTGACACCACTGTAATATTTCTAAGGGCCTTTTATAAGCCTATAACATGACTGAGGCTTTTTATTCAGACAGAGAGGCAGTGGTAGCGTTATGAGTGCCGCTTCTTGCATATTTCATGTGGGAAATCTGATTAAGTATCCCACTGTCTTTACTACTGGACTTTACAGGGGTAATTCGCAATCCTCTGCTGTGAATAACTGCTTGAGACAGGCTTTCAATCCTGATATATTTGGGTATAATGTTTTGGTTTGATTTCAGTTCTTAAGGTGCTTCACTCTTTTCTGTAGGACTCTAAGAAGTATGTACTCAAAACCTTCATTCTGCGACTGTCTTTCCCATTTTTAGTTATTGCTCTGAAGTTTTGGGCCTTGCAATATAGTCAGTAGCCATAATTTCACAGAGCTACCCGATACATTGTATTATCAAACTTGTTAAAGTGAAGGCAACAGTTGGAGGAGACATTCAAGCGAATTCATGTGTTTAAAGAGTTGGAACAGATACCAGCATTTCATGGGAAAGTATGGCAAATTGGTTTTAGCACAGCCTTTTCTTAGACTATGTAATTGTTTGAGTGTGTGCAGTTTCATTTTGTATGATCCAATTTTTATGCTTGTTTGGAATTTGCTGTGATCCTCTTTGAAAGAAAGAGCTGATTAATATTCTGGGACATGAAGCAATGGAAGCTGACTGGTCATGAAAACAGAGTAATGTGTGGATATTGCATGAAGAGCTCCTTTCTCTAGAATAATGGGCCTTTACCATGGTAACACACACCTGGTCCCAAAGTTGCTCCAGCACAGAAAATGAGTTAATTGGTGAATTTGTGACAGTGTTAGAAAGCAATCTATGGCGACCTAATGACCACAGGATAAGGCAGATTTTAATGAGACTGCCCCATGTGTCCATTGAAATTATATTGGGACTAGGAGTGTCAGACAGTACATTGTAATTCCTTATCAAATCATACTGAGCTTCTGCAGGAAATTAGTGTGGAGGCATTTCTGTGTCAGTCCTCGCTATTCAAATCACTCCAGGAGATTCGCTAAGGCAGTGTAACCACACGCTGTTCTTTGAAAAAAGCACTTTTAATCCTACATTATACCGGTGCAATGGCTGATATTCTGGGCATTGGATCAGAAAATTCCAATTTGGTTCACTTTTAAGCCTTAAGAAGGCCATGAAAATCAGTGATCAATATCCCTACTTCACACTACTGTAACCCAAGTCCATGCTTCCACCCTGTAGCACCTTGTGTAGCCCAGCCCCTTATTTTTAGCAGGTAACTAGCATTATTCAAGACAGCTAATCTACTTTTTATGTAACACAAATATAATATGTTTGTGAGAATTGTGAAACTTTCTTAAATTCAAAATTTAAGATAAAACAAAAGTAGGCTAAATTGCTGCTGTCCTTGGTCTATTTATTTTGAAATGCACTATAAGCAGACTAAGGTTAGGGGCCTTCTGTAGTGGGTCCCCGGGTGTCTGAGTCACACTAGATGGCATTTATAGGATGTAGCTCAAGTCTGAGGGGAGCAGGAACGTTAGCAACAGACGATACAATTAAGCTTTTTGATGTAGAATGAAAAGAGAGAGAAAGAGAGGGACTCAGAGAACAAAACTACAGGAGAGAAAAGAAAAAAGAAGTCACTGACAAAATATTCATAGTAGCAACACAAAGAATACACAGACACACACACACACACACACACACACACACTTGCCCACACAAGAGGGTTGGACAGCAGAGGGCAAAGTCATACCCATCAGCGACAGACACTTGAGCTGTGCTACAGTCTCCCACACATGCACACTTTTACCCTAGCAGGTCACATACACAAACCCACAAACATGAAAATACACAGATTTTCATTCTGGTATGTCATAAATACAAACATATACTACCATGAAGGCATGCACACACTGACACAAGCACATACAACTTATGTAAAGCCTGTGCCCCTCCATTCTTATCACCACCTCTCCTCATTGTTTATTCCCTCTCTCTATTGTTCACCTATCCTCTGCTTTAGTTCTAACGGCTGCTCTAACACTTAAAATGAGGACACTTCCAAAGCGCTTCTCTATTATCCCACGCAAGCACTCACTCATTAGACACACGCTGAAACACATTTGCAGTCAAAAGACAACAAAGCACACCCTCTCTTGTGATGACAATACACATTCATTTCCTATATTCCGCTAATCAAAACCACAAAATGTCTCAGCTTTACTGTAATCCTAGCCCTAAACGTTCAAACTAAAATGGCCTCTTTTTTCCAATGCGAGGTCCCACAAAATGGCTCAACTTTTTCTTCAAACGGATTCAAGTACGAGCACGCACACATACACACCCCTGCACTCCAAATGAGCAGACAGAGTTCTCTTTTCATGTTCCCTGGGCGCGCTCTCCATCAATAGCCTCATTTTCCCTCTCTCCCCCTACTGCAGTATCCACTCCTGCGCTGTTTCTAGCCATCCTTTCACCCCTCCTTTCCTCTGCTTTAGTCCAGTATTCAAGCCTTTCTTAGTTCCACAACAGACAAAATATTCAGTCTGGGCTTCAAGTTACTGCAGATATTTTACTTTCCACTACGAATCCACTGCACAACATGCTTGTCTATTTAACTGTCCTTCTCTTTTGTTTCTTATCTCTCTCCCTTTAGGATTCTACCATCGACCAGTGACCGCTTCCTGTTGAAGAACTTGGTTTCCGGGGTAGACTACAACCTGTGTGTGCTGGCCATTTTTGATGACACGATCACATCATTAGCAGCAACTAAAGTTCTGGGTTGTACTACGTTTTCCACTAAGGATGTTTACCCAGCATGCCGCTCTCTCCAAGCCCACTTTCTGGGCGGGACACTGACCATCTTGGTTGGTGGTGTTGTTGTGGTCACTCTACTCGTGTTCACTGTGGCACTCATGGTCCGCCACCGTGTTTGCAATCATAGTGACCACATGATATGTCACAACAGCAACACTGAGGCAGGAGGTGGGGCCTGCTGTCAAAGTGGAGGTGTAGGGGGCAGGGACAAAGGAGGAAACAGTGGCGGGTGCTACCAATCAAATGGTTCTGGGGACGTGATGATGGTGGTGCTGCCCAATGGTCTGCCTTCCAAAAGAGGAGGGGAGAAGGAGAAGGAGAAGGAAAAGGACAAAGACAAGGACAAGGAGAAGGAAACAGCTGATTCTGCTTCTTCTCTGCCTCCAAAACTCCCTCCAAAGCCTAGGCCCAAGCCTAAAGTGAACCTGGAGCAATTTCTTTCAGCTGGAGGGGTAGTTTCCACGACGACGGGGGCAGGGCGTGAGATGGCACTGGTGGTGCGGCAGAGGAAGCTGGAGAAGGCGCCACCATACACCCCTGAAAGTGACAGAACTCCCCTCTACTACTCCCCTTCCCCGCCATCAACCCTGCCCCGTCAGTCACGGTCCAGGGACCGCCCAAAACCCCGCCTGGAGAGAGAACTGACCAATCGTGCCAGTTTTTCTCTGGCTGCACCCCTGAGAGACTCAGAGTTGTTGGACTGGAGAATCACTCCCCGAGGCAGGGACAAATGGAACTCCTCACAGGCTTATCAGAGTCCCGTATCCCCTCTAAGTCCTGCCTGCGGGACTGTTAGCAAACGGCGGCACTCGCTGGATATGGGATCCTCTGTTGCCCTAGCAACTGACGCTGCAGCGACTGTCGCCAAGCGCTACGGTGCTGTCAGCTATGCCAAGCGGCTGAGCGTGATCTGGACAAGGCGTAGCCAGTCGCTTCATGGAATGCTGGTGCAGTGCGCCTCGACAACAAGCACAACATCTTCGACAACCAGCGACGAGGGAGAAGCTGGCGGAGGCTTTGGGGCACGCTGCGAGTTCCAGCGGGGATACATCCACGCTTATAACACCACCAACTCCAACTCAAACACTGGGATCACTACTGGGAAACCAGGCAGTGCAAAAGACAGGGGGAGAGAGAAAGGGAAGGATGGGAGGAATACTGAAGAACTGGAGGAAAGTGTTGTGTAGGGGGCAGTGGAACGAAATTTAAAAAGTTAATCGGGATAAAGGGTTCTGAGAGAGGACAGTTTGAATGGGAGCTTGATTTGACGAGGGTAAAGCAGTAGAATAAGGAAGATGAAGTGATTGCAGACAAGGAAGGAAAGGTTGAAAGTTCAGAGCGAGGAAGACGAGTAAAATTGACTGAAGTCTCACTTGTGTAGTCCTTTATTTGCCCGGTTAGAAGTAAAAAAAAAAAAAAAAAAAGTGAAGAGGAGAGGCGAAAGTGTACCTGGAAGTGAGCTGGAGATTTTTTTAAGAGGCTCTTTATAGCTGAACTCGAGAGAGATCGGTAAAAAAAATAAGTGGGAAGAGAGATGTGACAGGAAAAGGGGGTGAGTGGGCGAAACATGACGTGTGGCAGTTTTAAAATGGTCTTTAAAGACTCAGGTGAGGCTGAGGTTCAAGCTGTATCGGTAAAAATGGGTGATACAGGATAGAACAATAAAGTAGTAACAAAAACAAAAATCTGGGCAAAGAGAGTGACAATTCTGAGACGAGAGAATGCGAGAGGTACATGGTCACAAAGAGAGGGAGAGTCATGATCAAAGAGGGGAAAACATCAACGGAGCAACAGAATGAAGGATATATTGCAGAGACAGAGATGGCATGAGCTCAGCGTGGATTCTCAGTAAAGCCCATATACTAATAGAACCTCACTGTTGGTAACACTTCAACTCTCTAGGGTCCCAACCCCAACAACACCACGAGGGTTTACACTGGATCAAAAACTTCAACACAACCAGTAATACTGGAGTTTTCTCTTTCACAAAAGTACAACAGAAAAAAAAGTTTTTGATGACATAGCCCTGCTTTGTTATCTTTTTTTTTTTAGTTTTTTTTTTTGTTGTTTTTTTTTTTTTTTTTGACTCCAACACTGACAGCCATTTTGAAACTCTTTTCCAAAACATGATGAATGTGACTTTTATGTGTCCTCTGTGGCTGGACAATGATTTTGGATTGCCATGCCTGCGGATTATGGGAGCATAAATACAGAGCCGGGTGCATTGGACATGATCAATCGATATGGGCTGGAAAGAGCGAGTGGAGCACAGACATTATTAAAAGAAAGACATTGGGATTACAATGGAGTCGATATGGATTACAAAATGGAGGAGACAGGAGTGTGCGATGAAACGTGTGCGTGTGCATTCCTCAAAGACAAGATCATAGTGGATGTCAGATAATAATGGACCAAACAAATGAATAACACTAATGGATGCATAAGTGTGCATGCACTGATGGATCAGGGACAGGATGTGTGTGTGTGTGTGTGTGTGTGTGTGACTGTGTGAGTGTGATTTTGTGTGCGCACATGTATATGAATGTTTGTGAGGGGCAATCCAGTCAACCAGACTCCATTCATGTTAAAAAGGGTTTAGCGTTTTCTGGAATGCTGAGAAAGGAAATAATCAGAAACTTTAGTTCAGTTTCAAAATTTCCAAAGTGAAGTAAAAGTGAAATAGTTAAAGGCATTTTGCCAAAACCAGACTAAATCACTATTTCCAGCAAAGTAGCATGGGCAGAAAGCAGCAACTGTTAAGTGGGAATGAAAATTTCAAGTTCATTTTTTGTGACTTCAGGTTCCTTTGTGCCACATGGATTCACTTTAAATCCAAGCAGTGAATGTTTTCAGAGAGGAACCAGTTTAAAAAACGTGAAGCCACAAATGATATAAACTCTTCATTGGAAGACTTTGTAAAACTTAACTAATGGGAGAACTGATCCATTGGCACATACCACAGAGACTCTTAAAAAAATCTATCATTGAGAAAAAAAAGAAAAGAAAAAAACTTGAAAGTACATATATATAGTATATATATATATATATATATATATAAAATGATGTTACTTGTCGCACCATGTGTTTCTGTTTTCTGGGGAATGATGTTAGGATCAAATACAAAATATAAAATGTGTGATTTTTTGTTTTAAACAAAAAATCGTCATGATTAGAACAGAAAATGTTGATTATAACTAGGCAGAAAAATAAAGATCAAAACAGATACTGAAGAAGCACACACAGCACAAGCACACAAACTGGCAAGCATACACACCAAAGCACAGACACACACAAACAGATGCCTATAAAACAGAGCCAATTACATTAATAATAATGACTTTTAACCATTACTGTTGTTTCCTTTCTGTTTTTATTTTATTTTGCCAAAGTCAATATTGTTCTCTGGACTTGATATAAATAATAAAAACTACACGTATGAAACAGAGACTGACTCATTGAGACAAAGGAATAAGTTGTGTGTCGTGTTTGTGTGCATGTGTGTTCACAGATGTACTTTAAACGTGTGTGTGAAAAGAATCTACACTATGACTGTTTGCCATACTGTAAAAGTGCAGGTTAGTATATTACAAATTGCCAACATCTGACAATGAAGTGCTATTCAATCATCTCAATTACTTAAAAGGTAGATAGATGAATAACAAAATCATAGCAGTTTGGTGCTATGATTGCGTTTGAATTTGCAGAGAAATGTGGAAATGATTCAGTCCTGACAGAAAAGTTTTGTGCTAAAGGCAAACTTGTGAGTCAAATTTTGCTTTAGAACATGTATGTATGAATGATAAAAATGATGTTTACTTGTCAGGCAGTGGAGTTGATTAGATGGTAAGTTACTTTACTTGAGCTAATTAAGAAGAGCATATGACAGAAAAAACTGAACGAGAAAACCATGCATAAAAGAGAAGCAATCTGGGGGAAGAAGGGAGATCAAGAGTCCCAGGAACAGATGGAAATGCATTTTGAAAGACAAAAAGATATGAGTAAACAAAAGACTTCCTCCAACAGATTTGATATGACACACAGAATAGGAAAGAGAGCTCAAGTGACAACAGATTTTGTGAGATAGAACAAGAACTAAAACCTGTCAAGACTAATAGCTCATGATTCTGATGCGTTGTTATTATCAACCATATCTGTTGGTTTCAGATAGTCTAATGCAAGACATTACAAGACCCCTTTACTGTTACCTGCAGCTCAGTTAAATGCCAATTTAGCACCAAAGCAAAGACATAAACTGGCAGCGATATGCAAGTGAAAATAGCTAATTAAACTTCTAAAAATATAAATAAGAAGAAGAAAGAAGAAAAGACAAAAGTAAATTGGAAAACATGAAGGAGCAAGCCAAAACATCCTTTCATTTATCCATTTTCTTTATCCAGGTCAACGTGGCAACAGGCAAGGTAGTCCAGACCTCCTTCACAGCCATATCTGGCTCTGACTCCGGTCTCCATCTCAGAGGACGCAGCCAGAATCCCTCCCCCAGGAGGTTCGCTGCATGCAGAAACCAAAACAATGAGCTGAAAGGGGATGAATGATGCACAGAGCCGAGGACTGGGGTGATATTTCTCAGTTGGATCAGCACAAGGGAGGAAGGTCATTGTGCTAAGGGTTTAGTGTGTGTGTTTGTGTGCATGCCCATGTGTGTATCTGCACATATCAATGGCTGAATGCACTCATTTCCAAATGTGTATCAGAGAGACAAAAAAACTAACTATGTGCTGAGAGTTTGTGCACCAATGTCATTTCTGTCAATATATTGCAAAGCAGAGGGGTCAAATGAGACTGCGAAACTGGTGTGTGTGTGCGTGTTGTATGTGTGTAAAGAGTGAATGTGCTTGCTCCCTTTTTGAGCTTTAGACACCAGACATTGCGTGAGTGTTAGACAGCGTCCTAATTTGAGACCATCAACAGTGACATAAGTGAAAATAAAGAAGAGAAACACAGGAAAAGAAAGGTTGTGTGTGCCTGTGTGTCTCAGACATCAGGTTAGAGGGTAATTTGATTTCAAACTCTTAAGTGGCCACATTAAAAGCTACAGTCACCTTTGAGAAAGTGAGTCTGTGCGTGCGTGTGTGTGTGCCTGTGTGTGCGCGAGGGCACTTATGTGTGACGGACAAGAACAACACAGCACAGAACACTACCCCTCCTTCTGCTTTCTTTGCCAAAAGCAAAACCCTGGCCCAATTTGACTAATTAAAAAAATGCTGAGTAATGTGCAAACACACATCCACACACAACCTTTTAAAACACACATTCACAAATGTGCATATATAGGCACTACAAGATAACCTTGAGGCGGTGGGGTTTGTATGTTTCTGCATACACGTGTTTTGTGTGTGTGTGTGTGTGTGTGCATTAAGAAGCCATGCCCACCCTCAAACAAACTTCCTCTGACATTTGCAGTTATGATCAAGGTATGATGCATTTGCCCGCAGTGTGCTGAGTAACTGCTGACTAAGGATGCATCAGGACTCAGCAGCTCGTGCACGGGAAACCAGCTGGACCAGCTCTACTACATGCTGAACTGTGCCATGATACAAATAGTAAATATAACAGTATAATTGTGTAAATTAGACAATTCTAATGAGCCCTGTACACCACAGTCAAAAACATGATCATCAGATTGAATAATGATCACAAACCAAAGATGCACGTGTCACAAGTATCATCTGACTATATAAGATGAAATCGTCTTTACAATAGTAACAGTACAATAGACAAAGAGCTGAAGAGACCTTTGTTTTAAAAATAATCCCAGGGTTCCTAAAAAACATGAAAAGTTTGACTCAACCTTCTATAACTCGGCCAAGTCTCAAACTGATCAAATATATGCAGACATTGTGCTGTAACTTGCAGGGACATATCCCTTTTGAGAATACTACTAATGTCGTAAAGGAATAATAGTGGGAATACATAATAAGAGGACACAGTTTGAGCTCTCATGTTTAATAACCTGACACTGCACAAGAATATGCAGGCCTATAGAATTGAAGTGAATACTGACTTCATTACACTGACTATATATTAACTATATATATCATTGTTACTGTTGTGTTACTGAAGCTCACGCAATCTTTCAATCTATTCATCATCACTTTTGGCTTTAGCATAAAATCTACTTAACATAAAAATGTGTGGTCAATAGTAAACAATACATCAGAATTGTGTAGAAAATACATGTAGAAAACATTTTCTATTGACACTATTTGTCTTTACCAGTGTGTATGATGCCTTGAATCACCCAGTTTATTAGATGTAGTCACTCACAAATGTCTCCAATATAACCCCTCCAAAAATGGACTAGCAGGATAATCAATTGGTTCTTCACACCTGAATTAGTGTGATGGAGTGAGATAGTTATTGAGATAGTTGTTTAACTTATAAGTATATGGAACTCAACAATTGTTTTTAGAGGCTAAAAACAAGGGTTTGGTGAAAGAAGAAAAACAACCTTGAGCATAATACAGTTTTACTTATGACCTTTTGTCTGATAAACTCTGGTAATACATGACAGTCCTTTTACCATATGTACATGTCCTCTGTTTCATACACTATAGCTCTGCAATTATATCCTGTCATATGCTATATAAAATTCAGGAGGCTATATGGCAAATTTAATTTTGACAGCTCTGATTTTTCAGTCCTATGAGCTGATGAACTATTCCTGGATATTCAGTGATGATGACAATGATTGTAACATAGTACCATTTTGACAGGAAACTTCAAATTAAAATAAATTCCTGAACAATCAACATATAGAATCTATAACCGAGGCACTAATCTCTGTTTCTCTGTTTTTAATTATTTTTTCTGTTTGTATTAGGGCTAACAAGACTCAAGGGACATTAGGCTTGAATGACAACAAATTCTAAGCAGAGCTAATGATGAAGGCTGATGGATACACAATGTTCTCACCGAGTATGTATGACAATGTCAATCTAACTATTATTACCTACACATATTCACACACGGATGCTAATCAAAGCAAACAACCATTTACCTGTACAGATCATATCACCAGAAGTAAAGAGAAATGCAAAGTGTTTGTTCTCCTCAACATCACCTCTTCAACATATGCTTTCACTTAATCTTGAATTACCACTTCGTTGTTAGCTCAGTACAGCATGGCGAAGCTGACAGAAAAAAAACAAAGATGAGGAGATAGGCGTTGAGAGAGAGAGAGCAGTGGAGAGGTAGATAAAAAGATTGATTGGCGATAGGAGAGCAAAGAGAAGAAGAGAAATGGGAGTAGCAGCAAAGGAGGGAGAGATCGATGGAGGAAGTGAGGAACAGGGCTGGAGTACTGGAGTAAAATAAATAAAGATTGGCCTTATCTAAATACATATTAATATGAATACTAGAAACTAGATAAAATACTCAATACAAAGAAGCAGCTTTTTTCTTGATCTATATACAGTGGAGTTTTTTTGCTTACCTGAAGTTCCGACTAATACCAAACAGGAGAAAAGCTTCCAAATGGTTAAAAACTGATACCTTTAAGGTTTGGGTTCATCGGAAATGTGCTGAATTTTGACAAACACCAGATCTACAGGATTGAGTCAGACACAAACAGTCTCAGCAAGAGTGTGTTTAATTACGCTAAGGTAGCGGAGTTAATTTGATAATGACATGCTACACAGAGCACCTTTAAAGGAACAGATGGGAGAAAAGATAGAAGTCAAAGAGAGATGACAGAAGAAAAAAAGAAGAGAGACAAAGGGGGAGAGACAATGTTCAAACTAGAGGGATGCTAAAATGATAGAAGACTGAGCCTCTTGCAAGGCTTTACCTTCATGCATCATTTCCTCTCTTTTTTTCCCCCTCACTCTGCCTTCCTCTCCGTCTCTCCACAATCTTTAATCTAGCCCATCTAATTTGCTCTCTCCTTCACCTCCACTGGCTTCTCATTCAATCCTTTGTTCACTGCATTCACTCCTAGTCTCCACTTCTCTCTGACCTCCCTGCTCTCTTGCACTTTGCTAGTATCACATATTGTTTCACCAGTTCACTCGACTGTTTCACTCGTTCTATTCTGCTCTCTTGACTGATGAAAAATGTTCTCTGCCTCTGTATCAGTCTCGCCTGAAGATTATTAACATTCTTCTCCTTTTCCTCAAGTCCTCTCCTTCTTTTTGTCTATAATTTAAACATGCTTCTTCCTGGTGCGCCCACTTCTGGCTACCAGATCAGTGCAGACTCACATGCTTTAATATTAAAATTCCTCTCTCAACTTTTATTATTTCACACAGATACTGTATATTTTGGCATTTCATTTTTGCATCTCTGTCCTTGTGCCTCATTCTGTATTTCATTCTCTTAGTGAATTGTCTCATTTCCTCCCCACTTAATATAAATCTGCACCCTTACTTTTACTTAATAAGGAAATGTTCATGTTCAAGAACAGAAAGCTTCTTAAAAACCTTAGATGCTATTTTCACATTAGCTCTTCTATTCAACAGCTCTGTCCTTCACCTCTGCCCTTACTCTTTTACGGTCATTCATAGGTCGATCTTTCTTCTACTACTGTGCAGTCAGAACATTTTAATCAAGAGATCTTGAGTACGTCCCTTATCTACCTCCCAGGACAAAATAATTCTTTTCATATTTTCTTTGACCAGCTCAGATGTGGGAATTGGGGACATGTGGACAACATGTTTTTCCTATTGCTGAAAAAAAAAACCTGATAGTGAAGAACAAAGCAGAGATGTTTGCTGAATGCCTTAATCCAATATGCCCTGCACCATTATGAGTGCACAGGTTTTTTGTGTTTTTCTTTTTTAGCCCAGCTGGAACAGAAGCCCTCCAGCAGTGTTAGTGTCACCTTACCCTTCTAACCTATGTTATGAATGAGACCCCTGACCACAGCAGTGTCAGTAAATGTTTTACCAATTGAGGTACATGTGGTGACATGTCTTTCACACAGCTGAATGGACAGGCTCAGAAGGAGCTTTGGAGTGGTCTACTACTGAAAGAAGAAAATTCTGTTTACTCTGGTAGTGCAGAGTACGGTGGTTACAAGACTTGATATGTCATTCATGTGCACAGATTGAATCTTAACTTGCTGCCACCACTTAAACCATAACACACAAATACAATTATAATAAAACTGCACTGATACAATGTCATCCTATAAATGTGCTGATTAGCTGCTAAATGCTGAGCCATGTTCAGAGAGTTAATTGTACTCACTATTAATGAGCTTGATAAGGAATTTTTTCAGTGCAGCAAACAAAATCAAAGCCATGGGCTAAACAAGGCTGAAAAGTTTCAAAAATCTGAGTGAGTTACATACAAATTAAATCTAATCATTTTACCAGTTGTTCATTAAAAGAAAATGGTTAAATTAAAGCTTTAAACTTTGTAGCAACATCTAGGCCATAAAATAGTTAATAAAATGCTTCAAGGTAAAATTGTAAAAGCTTAAAAATTTGTGCATATGATGACACATCTGAACTTGAAATGTGCATTGCCACAGTTTAAGGATGTAATCCAGTGTTGGTCTGTCAGTATTCAAAGGCAATCTTTCCAATTATGGATTAAAGGCTCAATTTCAGTTGTTTGAGAAATGCGTCAGCTCCTTGAAGTCCTAATATGCCTGACTGACGACAGACGGTTTGCTTTCTAGTGTTAGATCAAGCCAGTTCCTTTGATCTTCCACATTATTGCACTGTATTATGCAGTAATAACCTCCAAACAGATATACGTTTCTCTAAACCTGTTACTCCACATTTTTCTTCCCTCTTCTAAAAAATCCCTCATTTAACTTGCGTGAATCTTTTGCAACTGAGGGAGCACATCACCTCATTGACAGCTTCTCTGAAAAAACTTGAGGAAGTTTCAGTCTGTGCTTCACCTCAATGTCTTCTCTGTTAACCCCTCAACCCCTATATCGCTCATGTTCCTTCAGTGTTCTCCATTTTATTTCCCCTCACCTATTTTCTTTCTGACATCTCCTCTTTTCTCATATTTTTTCCCGCAGGTGATTTTGGATTTTCCCTCCTTTTTCTTACTTCCCCGCAGGGCCTCTCCTGCTCATCATTAACTCTCTCAACATCCCGCCCACTGCCCATCTCTTCTTCACTTTTCCCCTGGAAGAAGGAATGAAATGGGAGCTTCCTGCCCTCTTTTCATCATTTTTCACTCCTCATTTTCTTTTTTGGTCCTCTGCGTGGCGATGCTACCACCTACTCCTCCAACTCATCATCCCTGCGGGATCAGACTCTTGATCAGAAGGAGTGAGTGAAATCTTGTAGCTCTTTTCATCTTGAAACGTTCCACAGTATCTTTTCTGAGAGAGAGGAGAGACAGTGGCAGAGAAAGAGGAACGGATACAGTGGGGTGTCGTCTTTTAGGTTTCTGTCTGTTTTCTAGAGAGCAAGCAACAGGGGCAGACAAGAATAGGGAGTGAGGAAGAGAACAGAAAAATGAGAAACTGGCAGAGACTAAAGAGTAAAAGAATTTGAAAGATAAATGAGAATAAAAGATCTAATTATAAAAGAAGAAAGGGACAAAGACATCAAATATCCACCGATTTCTGCAACTGTTATGACATTATGGAACTTTTAGGCCTCTACATATCTAGTATTTACCACTATTTCCATAAAAAGGCTTACACATTTAACAGTGCTTGTTAAATGACTGCTACAAACATGCATACTCATTCTGAGCTCTGCTAATAAACACAATTCTGTACAAGTAGCTTACATTTGCCTTTTGTGAATGCTCAATTAGGGAGCCTAAAACCCAACAACTCCACTCCCACCTCTGAACCAACACTATTTACAAACTCTGAAAACCTAAGAGAGTTGTGTGTAAATTTCCAAAATACCTTTGCCCAATTAGTGATGCTACCAGTCACATATTCTTCAACAAATCTCTGTGCTAACAGTACCCTTCTTTCCAAAAAATGACTGTCACACTCCTCAGAATTTAATATCTGATCCAACTATTGGTCTTACAACTTTGCCCATGGCCTTACTGCTCATGATTAGAGTACCACCGGGAGCTGAACTGAGACAACACCCGCACCCTATCACCGAGGGTGCTCAAGTCACGCACTAAAGACACTGTAAGGAGTGAATTTGGTTGGAAGCACACACAGCTTTACAGCCATTGGGAATCTCAGCTGAGCTGTAATTGGGACCAACTACTGAGAGAGGGTCCTTTAACTTTGCAGTTGACAGTCAGTAAGCAGTTTAGACCTGCTCCTTATCTAGCCTAAAATGCCTGAAGGCCAAATACTGCAGGAGATTATGGCTATGAACCATTCAGACTGTTTTGCTGCTGGATATTTAGGACCTTGGTGTGTTGTTTGGTTGGTGGCACTAAACATGATTCACTTAGTGGAGTCCATGTGATTATTGTCATGAGAGAGATGCGTCAAAAGATGATAACAGAAAAGTATGTTGGGATCAGAGCAATTTTATTTTTGACCCAACAAAGGCCTCCTTCTTCAGGTAATTAATTTAAATTAAGATGAATCATTGTTGTTTTTTGCTTGAAGACCTGCACTGGGTTGAAACATTGTAAATAAAACTTGTGAGGTACTTTTGTTTCATGCTGTATGCTCATTTTATTGGTATCTAGAACTTATCGACTGTAGATGCACGCACAATTATCATAATATTCTTGCCAATGTATGAAAAGATCCCATAGATTATGCTGCTCTCTGGTGCAGAGTGCACACCAAAACTTTGAGGCTGTCAAAAATGTTTGTTTAGTCAGCTGGCAACAATTAGACTAAATTCAGGCCCATCTTTAATTTGAATATGCTAGTAGAAAGTGGAAGGGATTGATTTAATAATGTAAGACCTCCACACTGGAAAACAAAATATAACAGCTGGCAGTTGACAGTGAAGCAACATTGCAAATGTTTGGGAAAAATTTGTTATAAGACGACAAAACATTTCGTTACCCCTTTCCTTAAAATAAAAAAAACAAACAAACATTAAAATAGATTTTAAGGTCTTATCAGCTGACACAAAGGGATGTCATTCACATCTATTGAGGTAAGGGTTGTGTAGACAATATCTGCAGCTATGTGGGTTGCATATTGTCATCTGTTGCATCTTAAGCCACAGCTTAGCTTGTGGTTATTTAAGATGAAAGAGCTTTCAAACATCCACAGCATTCAGACTACAAGGGGAATACTGAAGCTTTGACAATGTCCCATTGCTTGCCAGCACCACCAAAGATACTGAAGAAATTTATTATTTTCATGAAAAATTCAGTTTAAAGGGATACAGAGATGTCAAACCTGCTGCCAGCGCTGCTCATAGCACTCTTCTCATCACTTGCTACAATAGAACAGTTTGCTATGTGAGGAAAAACACAACTGAACTTGGAACTTGTACAATTCATCTTTTAGACACTAGGAAATTATGAGGTCTTCTGCTACCATTGCACAAAAGAATATTCAAAACCAATACAGACCTTAAAATGAAAGTGAAAAGACAAATATTACAATAATCTGAGAACAGTAATGTTTGACGCTGCAATGATTTCTCCAGAAAACATGCACCATAGCAGCTAACTGCAAACATATCAGTTGACTGAAAGAGCTCCCCATTAAAAAACAACTGAATTTCAAGAAGTCATTGATTGCAGTTTGAGCACACTCATATTCACTTCAACAATTTTCAGATCACTAGATTTATTTTGGAAAATGGCACCAGCCTCCAGCTAATATTTGTCTATGATGACTCAGCTCGAGTCATTGTGCAAAGAAATAAGGAATCACTAAGTCATTTTGCAGTGACCTCATTCATTCTTAGTTATTATCTACAGACTGGCTTGCATGTGATAAACATCAATTCAAGCACCCAAGGTTTAGTTCAGTCACATACATGAACAATAACTAATTAGTCTCTAAAATATATGCATGGTTCAGTAAAGGGTGATGTTTTATCAGTGTCCTATTGTGTGCCATTACTGGTACATGATGTGAATAATAAAACATTTATTCTGTAACTGAAAACAGATGTCACAGCTCGCTCCAATCTGTGCATCTGTATCAGTGCTCTATCCGACTACACAATGTATCAACTCTGACACATGGAAAGATGCTCACTCCAGGAGGAGAGTGGAGACTTCTCCTCTTAGTGATTTTATTTATAACTTTAGCAGAAGACAGTTGGTGGACATTTATCTAAGACACCATAAAGAATCATGGGCTCATGATTTTCAGATGGGTGGCCCCAAAGGGAACCAAGCACTTAAACGTAGCAGTGTTTGTTCCATGTGCTACCGAAGGAACAACAGAGTAACAACTAATTCAAAGCCTAGTATATGGCTAGAGCATAAATGGTCAATGTGCAAAAATGAGGACATAGCCACATTCCCAATAAACCTGTTCTCATTTACATCTGTTTCAGTTTGAAATCGTGACTGAAACATGGCCCAAGACCATATGTTAACTTCCAAAAGTAACCCTCACCCCAGAGTCTCACAATTGCTTATGTCTGTTGTGTTGTTGTGTTTTCTGTTTTCATATTGCAGGTTCCTGGTTGGGTGGAGCATGAGGCTATCAGGGAAATGGAGGCTGCTGGCCACACAGATTATAAAAGACCCATCCATCATGGCACTAGTTCCACCTGTCAGCATTATTTGTTTTAATTGCCCTTCTTTGTAATTGTAGTTAAGTAAAAAACGATTTCTGTTAAATAAAATCCCTTTGTTTTAGTTACATTCATGCTGGCTTCCCTTATTTGCTATGGTTTTAGACCTGGGCCATAACACAAGTCATTTTCAAGCTGCTCTGCTGCTAAAATCCTGATTTTGTAACCACCACCTGACAAAAATCACCAAACGCATAAGTTAAAGACAACAGCTGTTCACATACATGAACCATAACTAACACTCAGCCAGTGTAAGACATTCATGGACATTTGGGGATATAGTGCTGGACTGTGGCCAGTTCATGCAAAAACCTTTCTACACACTCTACACATACTCCAGTTAATTTGCATTTGTCAGTAAAACATGAAGCTTTTTGCTGAAAGTAAAACAGCAGGATTCAACCCTATGTTACTCAACTGCTGGTCTACTGCTCGTAATCTCACAATTAATAGTGCAGTGTACAAACTGCAGTGAACTGTGGCTCATTAAACATCTGCAGGGTGGTTCATTCTACAAAGGACAGTAACAAGGTCCACACATACACTTCACCTTCATAACTGTGCAAGCGCTGCTTTCCGCCCACTAAACCACTGACCCTGTCCCTGCTGTGTACTTGAGGTTTGCGCCTGCTGGATTTCAACACTGGCATTATTGAGTCTTTTTAAATATAATTGAATCTTCTAACCACACAGATGGCCACTCCAGTGCTTTGGGGGCAGATGCGCTGCAAAAGTGTACCGTTTTTCAGACAAATGTATACACACAAACAGCTCTATAATCGAAACTGCAAATACATTGACACAAACAACAACAACAAAGTGTTACATTCAAACATGACGTTTACTCATGTGAGCTACACACAAAGCAGTGAGAAGTCCAGCTCAAGTATCCACTTGGAGAGTTTGGAGATCTGTAGAGACTACAATCACAGAGAAACCTTGATGTAAACAGAAATATATTCTTCTTTGTACATTTAATAACAAAAATTAATACAAATCAAGGCACAGAATGAGGGTGAGATTGAGAAATAGAAACAAGACTAAATAAATAAAAAGAACAAAAAAATACATAATAGTTAAAGAAAGTTGCTGAACAAAAGGCAGTACATGACAGGACAATAAAATGAAAATGGGAAAAACAAATGAAAAGAGTCGACACTGCAATATTTCATTGCACAGTCCTTTATCTGCGTGCACACAGTCACCATTATGGTAGTTCAAGTGTATTTTAAATAGAATAATCCCCAACAGTGTCACCAACACAGTACTGCTCACCACCCAAATATCACTGCTTGACCAATTTCATTACACAGTCCACCACTATGCTGGGATGCTCATTGTAGTCTTAAAAGACCTGACTTAACATAATTTTCCCCTTAAAGAGCCTCAAAGGGAAGAACAAAAAGAGAAAATTTGCACCAAGGACCTTTAACCATGTCTATCCTGTATTCTTCTCTAAGACCACACAGATCTTATCAATAGTAAGACCTGTTACAATGCTACTGTTAGTGCTGAGAAATTTACTGACAAACTATCAAAACCAACATTTAGAACTTCAACTTGCTTTTGATGGTAATTTCAAATAATACTTTTCCCCAATGTGTGAGTGTGTGAGTTTATGAACTATCCACTTAAAAAGATCCTCGTGTTGAGTCACGTGCCTCAGCCAACTAACATGTTCACTCAAAGTGAAGCTGCCCATATAGCTGACAAGAGCACAAACACCGAGTATCAGGCTACGCCCACAATAATACATTTGAGTTCTAAAACACATCACTTACACTATCTTTTACAGAGTTTTTGAGATTGCTGGACCCCTTTTAGTTCGAAATCTACAGGCTTGTGCTGTATGGGGATTTATGAAAACAATGTCACAGACAACCCCCTCACCTCCTCATTGGTGCTCATCAGTCAAGACTACCAGACAGTGGTGAATGCAGTGTGGACAGTGAACGCATGTAGCACCAATGCGTTTAATCGTGCGTTTAAAAGAGAGGCTGACAATTGCCCAAGTAATCATTAATTTATTAAAATAAAGGTAAAAATAATAATCATGTCACCCAGCATTAATTACAATGTTTCTAATATTTAGTCTACCGTTGTTGTAAACAAGGTGGAGAAATGTCAAACACCTGCAGTCTCCAAAATCATCATAAAGTTGAATCAACACCTCTGTAAAACAGTTTCATTGACTAGGTGCAAACTGGCAACTCAGTGTATATTGCGATGGTATGTATAGTAATCATTACATATACTGCGATAGATTTGATGATCACCAAACTCCACCTGACATAAATGCACATTAGGATACAGAACAAAAATTGTGCTTTAATGATGAGACACCTTTGTGACATAGACTACTGTACACAGTCTTTATGACAGGAGTTTCTAAGTCTAAAGCAGTGACCCCTTTTGAAATCACCTGTATCTCAGAGCATAATACCCCATTAACTGGGCATAAGGATTCAGGAAAGCTGCAGCCTTGAGCAATGAAGAAAGCCAGAGAGGCCAGATAAGTTTTCTTTCACCCTTTATCCTACATCTGGACGACTTACAGATAAAGCCTGATGAATGTGTTCAAAGCACAATGTGTTGCCCCATTCGCAGTGGACTGGTACAAGTGTAAGTCATTAGGTGATTAGTATGATGTAAGTAGACTGTTATTAAAATAAATATCACGCCTGCAGACAGCTGCTGCAGTGACATTTATGAGCCAGTTTCTTTGAATGATATGAGCTGAAATTTATGATAACACTGCGGTGTGGTGTCATAAGTGTGCAATGTAGTGATTCAACATGTCATTTACTAACCAATTATATATCTTGTTGATAAACCCATAAGTGGTCCCATGTCCTAAGTATGTTAGTTATTCACCACCAGTTACATCAAGTGTTTTTCTTTCTACAGGGGACATATAAAAAAAAAATATAGGAACTAAGAGAAAAAGAAAATCGGTAGAAGAGAGAATAAGGAGAGGAAAACAAAGGCAGGTGAGGAAGAAAAAAAGAAAAAAACAGAGCATGCAGTTAACACTCATCTCCCGTCTTCATTCTCATTGTCACCACCCCCACCTACTTCCTTATTGCTCTCCTGAGTTGCAAGTATTTGTTTTCTCAGCAGCAGCACTGAGCATTAAGCTCAAATTCATTGTCTACTTAGAATGAGACAAATCCCTTTGGTCTTAGAATACTCACTCTCACACATACAGGCACAAAGACATGGAAACACACACCTTATTACTAAAATCTTTGAGAATAAAAAGTTTGGATTTTCTAAACAATCTTCCCTCACATTTCTATCGATCTGAGCACTATGCAACTTCCTTTACTTTACTCCTGCTGTTCAGCTCGGCCCATCCCTCGTTACATTTTCTTCAATATCAGGAGCCACATTACAGAATGAAATGAAACGCCGTCAATCCTACCTTATCACCTTTAAAAAAATCTTATTTTATTTTTTTCCAACTATCATCAAACAAGTGAACACAAACAGTTAGTTTATGTTTTAATGTTTGCAGTGAGAAGTGGCTGAGATTGGGAGTCTGCACCTGATATTGTTTTAATTGACAATTAATGAATCCAGACATTAGCTGATCCAAACACCTGGCTAAGGGCAAGTCATAATTAAACTCATTAGAATTAGAAAAGAGACTTTTGTTCTCAGTCATTAAAGCAGCCAAAACACAAGGCACTCTCCCAAAGTAATTTCTGTCTCTCTCTATCCCTCCCCCTCTCCTGTAGCACTTTTAAATCTTTTGCCAACCCTCTTGATAGCACTCTTTCACTTGTTTTCCTTCATGATGTTTTTCTTCCTGTTTCTATATTTTTCATCAAATTTCTTATTCATTTTTTTCCTATTTACCCTTACCTAACAATTATTTACTGGGAGATTTTTTTTTTTTTTTTTTTTAAAGCGGTCCAAGGAGCTCTATCAGTGTGCCTGCTTTCCAGAAGTAAACGTGTTCAAACTGAAAAAATTCGTCCAGTAAGTCTCTGAACACTGTGTTTGTCTCTCATGCTGGATTTTCTGTGTCCAAAATAGTTTTCTGTCACTCAAAATCCCCCTTAAGACAATCCCCACATGCTGCAGTGGTTTACACACCTTGTTTATGTGGTTTCTGGTTCGTCTTCCAGAACAGAATCACATCGATCTGGGTGTTTTTAATCAGCTCATCTGGGTGAAGATGCCTTGTTTGATTTGTTGAAATATTAAACAACCACTTGCAAAACCAATCAACAAATAAATCTTTTTCTCAGGTGTTTAGCAAAGAAATCGTTGGTTATTCAGGCAGAAGAGTTGATTCCTGATGAATATATCAGGCACAGTGCCACACACCTGGTGAATCAAGTGTTGCTTTGGCCAAAAAACACAGACCATTCAGCATTGTTCTCAGGCTCACTGGGATTTAATTTGGTCATATCAATCAATTCCAACTATTTTCCACTGTCACGACAAGAGAGAAAAGTACTTATCCAATTATCTGTGTCAGGGTGATTTTAGTTCTTTGACAGACAGTGAAGTGTGATACTCCAGACCATTTTTCTGGAACATTTTCCATGTCATATTTTAGGCATTTACCTGATGCTCTTATCCAGAACCACTTAGAGTGAAGGCAGTGGTAGAATAAACTTCAATTTCTTGATCACCAACATTATGAGGGGAAAAAAAAAAAAAACTTTTAAAGATGGGAGTGCAAGGGGGACTTTTTTCAAAGTTCAGAGCAAATTAGAGTGAGCTGAGGCGGAAGATGAGGAGAGGGAATATGATTCAGTGTAGAGAAGGTGATTTGAGGTACTTCTTGAAGGAATGGGTTTTCAGCTTATAACTATGGATGGGGAATGACTCTGCCTTTCTGACCAGCGGCAGAGTCATTCCACTTTTTGCCTTTTTGTGCTGATTCATTGTGGCCCACAGGCTTCCAAAGTGTAAAAACCCCTGAAATTCATAATTGTAAATAATCCCATACCAAACTCTGTGCTGTGCAGTGTCACATTTCCTTTAACATAGCTGCTTCCTGAAGCCTCGGAGGAATACACTAACTTTTCAGCAAATAACTTCTTTGATGAAGAGGCTGCTGTGTGAAATGCAGACTGGTGCTTATTTCTTTTGCTCAACAGCCCATTTGCACAACAGGCAACATAAAACCACAGCAAATAAACTATACTACAGAATATTTTACTATTCATTTTTACCAGATGAGGACACCTGATGTTTTTGTTCACGCATGTATCTTTTGCTCTGCACCAACATCAAATTCACATTCTCCTCATGTTAAAATAAACTCTCCACTTTGTAATGGTGGAACTGCAATGAAATTGTGATATTTGCTGAGCACTCCCATGAAGAAACAACCATGGTGCTCTCTAGTGCCATCCTGATGTGCAACTTTACATATTCAGCATGAATTGGACCCAAAAGCAGCAAATTTAAAAGCATTTTTGTTTGTTTCGTCCAACACTTTTAGCTTGTAAGCTCAATGGATAATGCAGCCTTAAGGGGCTGCTACCAGGGTTTCAGACTTTTTAGTCTTGCTTTTTTCCCTCCCTCTCAGAGTCCATATCGATCTACTAGCAGTCTAGACTTTGTGATGAAATGCCACTCTGAAAGGCTTTGTCCAAGACAGCTGTAAACATGTCACCTCTGCTGGCCTTCTGGCTCTGTAGGGCCTCAACAAGGTCTTTGTAAATGTCTCAACTGGAGGGCTGTTAAGGCTAGGCTAGTTTTACAGCCAACAAGAACATTACACGCTATTCTGACTCAAAATCAGGTAAATTCACTTCTTTTTCCAGGTCTAACATATTTATGTGCAATTGTAGAGTAAGGCTGGACTTCCCTATAATTTTACCAAAGGGTGTGCATACATGCTCACGAACGCATGGGCACTGTAATTTGGAGGAAGGATAATAGTACTGTGGCACTGAGCATGGCACTTATCACTGTCAGGAGTGGAGGGAGGAACAACAGAAAGACCCAACAAAACAGAGCAGGATGTGCTTAGAGAGATAAGTGGGAGATTTTACAGAATGTATGGATGAACAGTGCTGATCAGTTAGCAAAGCATACATCATTTAGCCTCACGAGCACAACAGACACTTTCAGACTAACAGAGTGTAGGCTTGTAATGGAATTTTATATTAGTGAGAGCAAAGTGAGAGCAGGTGTACCTTAGGCTCAGTCTGGTAGCAAAAAAAACCTCTAACATTAAAACTGTCAGTGCTACTGGGTTGCCAGATGTTGCAGCGGAAACAAGCAAACCCAGCTGTCAAATAACCAGCAGAACTCATAAAGGGGTGTGATAGCGCTTTTAGTGTAAAAAGACCTCCAGCTCCAGTATTTCTGGTACATTAAAGAAAAAAAAATGTTCTGCTTTTAATGAGCAAAAGTGGCTGCTTTAACAGATCGGATTTGTCTCCAAGGTTTCCATGCTTTTTTAAAACATTTGCAAAAACTGATGCATTTACAGGCTAAGTCACCACATTTCACTGCATGTAACAGTAAACTGCTGCTGCATTTAATGCTGCCCTCAAGATGAACTGTTGGGAAAGCATTTCCTTCTCTTTGTGAGTGTGACTGAAATAATCAGGTGACCAGACGTTCGAGAGAAATCGAGTTCTGTGTCTATTATGCCCGTTCAATTAGACTGGAAACCGTCTGAGAAAAGAACAGAGCCCCCTGGGAAAGGTGCTATGGGACAAATCCATGGCCACCATCGTTCAAACTGTACTACGAATAAATCTTTGCGAGACATATCATTAACAAATGGCAGGAAGTGACAAAGGAGACTCTTCACCAATAACCAACAAAGCTGGGTCTCAATTTCCACATTAATTTCAATGAGAAGCAAGATTAGAGCTGCTCCAAGCTGCTCTGTGCTCTAAAAATTCCTAATTAAATGACTAAGGCAATAATGTCGAAAACCCGATGCTTAGAGAATGATCTATTCGGTCTGATAAGCTTCATTTGTTTATTTTCAATTAACACAATCTTTGAGTGTGACCTAAGACACCAGCTTGCTTGAGGATGGCAATGTCCAACTCTGGCAGAACATGAATAATTTTGTTTATTCCACCACAATGCATATATGTTTAAGTATGTTTGTTGTTTAGCCTTTATATATGAGAATGAGTGTATTTGTGTGTGTATCTGTGGAGTGGATGATTAAGCCCTAAAACCTCTCTCTGTCTGTGTGTGTGTGTGTGTGTGTGTGTGTGTAAGTATTAGAACACATAAATTAATCAGCATGTGTACCGACCCTTAATTAAAAACTCCCACTTCCCCCTGAACCCTACTCCTTTGTGCGTGTGTAACTATCTCTGCATTTGTATGCATGTCATCGCTGCTGACTCTCAATATTCATGACTGCGCATTGGAACATGCACAACACTATTTCTCATACTTGAAGCTGCATTTAACTGTGGTATATTCTCACTATTCAACAAACGCATCCTGCTGTGATTTCAGACTCAGGTAAACAGGTTTTGTTGCTCACGGGATCTGCAGAGAAAATGACAGTGTGGGTCTAAACTTAATTAATGCACCGTTATTAACATGCATTCTGCCCTTTGTGTCAAAATTTTCAAGCGTTATTTATTCTCCTACTTCACCTTGGGTCAGTGCATTTCCCAACAGTTGACTGGTCATTAGCACTTCTCAATTTGCGAATGTATTAATTTTCAATCAAACTGTGCTTTGAGGCAACACGTCAAAGACGATTGCCAATAACATGGTCTGTCCACATGCTGACTTGATTTATCTTTTAATTCTACATTGGTTGTGTACTGTATGCTCTACCACCTACTCTCAAAACAAGCCATTAATTGCTCTCTTTGGTTTTCATTTGTACTCGCTGACTACACCTACACGTCTGAATTTAATTGCAGTTTCTCATTTTTTGTTCTGCAAAAACTGCTTTCCCAGCCACTCAAGGTGTGGCATTGAAAAGTAATTCACCAGCCAGACCAATCTTTTATTGCCCACCTACATCATCTTCAGCCAAACACAGTTTGATTATTTTTTTGTTATTTCACTTAAATAAACTACGCATACATAGCACACAATCCCATGTTGCAATGAACTGCAGACCCAAACCTTGACACCGTGACAGATAGCCCATCTCTTGGGGAAAGTACATTACTCACCCAACTAATCAGATTTCACACCTTCAGCAAGGTCATTGCCTTCCCTCCACCCCCTCCTTAGTCCTGTGTGTTTCCAACTCACACTCTGATCACAAATTAATATTCACACAGACGTCCAGACCACTGCAGGGCAACCAGAGTGTGTATGTGTTTTTGCCATTTTACGTGCATGTGGCTAAACTCAAGCTGTGATGTTACAGCAGAGCGAGGAGTGACAGTGACAGGAAATGAGGAGTGGATGTGAAAGAACAAGAAGAAAAGCAAGAAAAGGAGAGCAGGCACTGAAAGAATGGAATAGAACAAATTAGCAAAAGAAGAAGCTGCTTTGGAAACACTATGTCTTCTGCTTTGAAGTCATCTCTATGTTTGAATCCCCTTTGAGATGATATACATACCACACTTTCAGTTTGGTGAAAACAGACACAGAACAAAAGAAAATCTAGTTTTGTCAATGTTTTTAGTGATATTTCCCTATGTTATTTACACACATTTCTAAGAATAGCACAAACGTGGGAGAGGAAAACACAACACATTATGGGCAGCCAAAAAAAATAAATTTCCTATTTTCACAAATCTGACTAAAAGGCCAAATCAGACAGGAAGTAACATTATTTGTTGACTGTTTTCAAAAAATGGGAAAAGGAAGAGGTGGGAAAATCACTGATTCACATTTTCTTTTGCAGACAGAACTGACAAGTTCCCATCCCAACTTTGTTGTCTTCATTTTGGTTTAATTTTCTACTCCGTCATCCAAATAACTTCTTTTCTCCGTTCCCCCCTGCTCCCTCCCTCTCCTTCCCCCTCTTCCCCCCATACCATCCTCTCCCGCTTTCGTCACAGATGATTTCCAGCCGTTTAATCCTGATTATGGCTTCAAAGTCCCAGTTGACACCATCCAGCTCAAACTTGCTGTGTGTGCACGTGTGTGCATTAAGCAGCGAGATGCTGATTCGGTCAATAAACTCATCTGTCTTGTGTCTGTCTTTTGATACACATTGTATTTGTGTTGACATGTTGTTTAAGCGGGTGTGCGTGTTTCCTACATGATAGCATGTAAGCTGGAGTGGCAGGTTTAGTCAGTCAGTCACGTTAGCGTGAAAATACTTGTATATACAAGATTGTTTTCCCCATAAAACAGCTGTTTTTGTCAGTCATTGTGTTGAAGAACAGCTTAGTGCTTAGTGGCTGTTTACTGCTTGGACCAATGCTATGTCATTTTAACAAGTCTGCTCTCCTTTCTGTCTTATCTCTTAGAGACATTTTTGTCCTCTTTTCACCTACCAAAACATTTTTGCTTGAGGTTGTAAAACACACTTTGTCTCTCTAGACTTGAAAGATGTTGTTACAACATCATGTAGGAATGTTTTAAAGTCCATTTTTAATAAGAAATCAGTATATATACAGTAGACACTACATTGTGTTTACTCATTTGGGGGGACAACACTTATACATTGTCTAAATCTTTTTTTAAATGTTTTTTTCTGCTATGACAACACCTACCACATTAGTTTGCTCCAGGGGTTGTGAATCTTTTTAGTTTCTGACTGACACTGTTGTAATTTGTTGTAAACCAGTGACGTTAGTTGTTGCTGAGTCCTGTGATTGAAACAGTGCCTACACTACAACTTTTTTTCCAGGCGTTTGATTTCATTCTGTGACATGATGTGACATTTTGCCAGCACCACAGCTGAACCATTGAAACAGAGAATGCTAAAGCTCAGGCAGACAGCCCTCCTTCTAAATGATAAGTAGAAATTAGCGATAAAATTAGCAAGATAATAAAATGCCAATTCTCACAAGGGTTTTAAGTGGTGTTGTAAAGTGACATGAGGCTTCAATCACTGACGATGCAAAACAGTGTAAATATGCTTTCTTAAAATTAAAATTATTAACTATATAGTGATATGAAAGTGCTCCAAACAATAGTTTGCTATAGCAGATTAACACAATTCACAGCACTCCAGCCCTAAGATGTCAACAAACCAATGCAATAGTAAACCTTTCTTCTTTTGAATAATGAAGAATCTGGACAATGGCTGCAGCATCACTTACACAAAGAGACAACCTGCTCAGTCTAAAGCAACCCAGAGGATTGTCTGATACTGCCCCTTTACTCAATGGCAAATTTTGAGTTGAGTCTTGAGTCATATTTATGTACTGGGTTACGTTATATACTGGATTATGCATTGTAAGAGGTTCGTGTTACCTGGTCCACCCTGGTAGAATACATAGAGTGGACTGAAGCAAACAAGAACACCCTTCAACACACACGACAAAGACAAGACAAAATCTGCCAATTTCAAAGTGTTTACAGTTGTTAAAAGTGGTGAGGCAGCAAATAAACACCAAGAGAAAAACCGGTCATCTATAGTGAAAGAACAGGAAACTGCTTATTGAAGCTGATAATGAAAAATACTTCTTTGAATTTTGTACAACAGTGCGTCTGTTCTGTGTTAATCTAAGAGTAACCATGCAGTACAGAAACCTGTCAGTTTGGTACGGGTGTGTGTATTTGAAATTTTGCCTTAAATTTAGGCAATTTATCTCCTTGCTCACACTGCTGAACAAGTGGTGGCCAGTGTGGCTGTCATTTCACTTTTTCTCCCTCTCTTATCCATTTTCCATCACTATCAGTTTTTTTTTTACCTCTCTCAGTTTTATTTTCATACCATATACTCCTGCAGTTGTTTTTTTTACCCTTGTGTCAACATAACCCAGTCTCCCAATCCTCCAGTCATCACTCAGGCCTCCATCAGTCACCTCCACCTACTCTCATTTATGCAATATCACTATTGATAATTGGATTTGCATGTTCTTGATCTTTTATTCAATTGCCTGAAATAAGCTTTTTCTAAGACTTGCACTTAAGTATAAACATAAAAACGTGCACGTAGAGATACACACAAACGTGTGCTACGCTTGTGCGCACACACACACAGATAATTACAAGCCCGTTCATGTGATTAAGTACCGTGCATGAGGTTGTTTAGAGGTGTGAAATGAAGAAGAGATGGACAGATAACCCAGCCTCCAGAGACACATATTAGAGTGTGTGCATGACTCTTTGTGTGGCAAAAATAGTGACAGTGTATGAGAGGGTGTGTTGTCAGAGTGTGTCGAAGCCTTCATTCCTCCCGCTGATAAGTCTGAGATGAGATGGATTTCCTGTTTCTCGTCGCCTCTTTGTAAATGCCGAGTGAATGATCCTGGATCAGTGCTTCTGCCTACTCCTGCCTCGGAACATGATGCAAAGGTCATAGGAGGTGAACTCCAGATCAGAGGGAAAAACGACACATTCTGTTGCTGAGTTAACACTGATAACAATGTGACTGCAGTGATAGAACAGAAGGATGACTGAAATGAATTAATGAATAGCAGTTGCAGGTTTACTTCAGTTTCTTCAAGATGTTATGGATAGTCCAGTTTGAAATGATTCAGTGCTCTGTAAAAACGGTAATGTCAGGAGAACATAGACATAGCTGTGGATGTTGCTTTGTAAAAACCTCCAATTCAATGCAAACTGCGATACTTTAAACACCACATGTCAAGACCACTGCTTTAATACTACTCAAAGATGTTAATTTATATTTGATCTTAACATGGATATAAGTGCAGTCTTTAGTGTTCAGTTTAAGAAAAAAAATGTCTTTAGTTGACTAATTACCTCTTATAAAAGGGCTAATATAAGTATAAGAAAGTAGACCATAAGAAAACACATGTAACCAACTCAGTGAACTGTTAACAGGAGGCTCAGGGATCTGAAAATTACAAGTACACATGAAAGAACTAGAAGACAACTTTACTTATGAAGGGAGACCGAGGTCAAGCAGGTGAAGAGTTGGGGGAGCATGACAGAACATGAAAAAAGAAAGTAGGGGAGTTGTTTACTTGACAGAAATGAAAGGAGCTTATGTGTGATAAAAGTGTTGGCTATGACAGTGGAGGCACTGGGAAATGTAGTGTTTGGTCAGACAGATATACACATGTACACACACTTGAAACCATGTAAACAGAAAAGGTGTGTGGAGACAAAAACCCAGCTTGAGGATGGATTACTAGTGTACATATTTCCAAAATGTTGCTGTGACATATGACTATGAGATTACATCTTCACTGTCACAAAATGAGGGAAAATCTGCTAAATGCCACTGCAAAGATATGAGGCAGTAAGATTTGATTTATTTTTATCATTATTTCCACTGTAATGAATGACCAGCTCTGTTGATAATCTCTGCACGATTATGAAACTTGAAGGCTCAGAGAAGTAAACAATAATGAGGAGAAGGAAGACAGAGAGAGGGAGTGCTACAGGTGTTAATCAAGAACTCATGAGATGATAAAGAGAAGATAAATTTGATCTAATCTACTTATATCTATCCATTAAAATATAATCCTCTCTCAAAGACACGTGACATGGTCCAAAAGATGACAAAATACCCATATCACCCTTAAAGAATCATGTATGACAAAAGTGCAGAGTAAAGTAAATAAAGATCCTACTGTTTCAAAGGAATGAGGTGGGGCAACAGAGGGACAAGAATGTGGATATCTCAAGATGGATACTAGTCTATGATCTGTAAGGTTATAATGAAGCGAAATATAACAAAGATTCTTCAAAGAGCCTTTCTAGATGGGATCATCACCAGCCCCTCACACACACACACACACACACACACACACACACACACACACACACACACGCACAGATACGCTGGGTGTAACAACTTCATGTCACCTGAAACACTCTCATGCTTGCAGATGAGGTGTAAAGATGAGCAGTAATGAAACCATGCTGCCTTGAGCAAAGCCGCTAGTGTTGCAAATATGAGTCACACACAGGTCTCAGTATGTTGAGGACTCTGTCAAACTGGACAGAATATTTTGTCTGATGTGCCATGAGGGGAAAGGTCCAAGTATCACCTACAGCCATTTCTAAAAGTTTTTCCTGATGTCTCTCTCTGTTGGACAACTTCCATCTGTCTGTCTGTCTTCACATAAGTCATCTCTGTCTGTTATACACTCAGTCCAGGAATGTCGTTGATGCTCTGCAACACTAGAGTATCTGCACATTAATTATTCAGTAGATACAGTAGATCCAAAAGTTGGAGACCACTTTCCCATTCACTTAACATTTTTCTATATCTGTGTATATAAATACTCACATATATATTCACTTTGCTTCAGTATGTAGAGAAATGCTGTCATGCCTAGTTACAGTTGCCAACTGATTGGGGGAGGGGCTGGTTATAGGCAAATACAAATGTGATCCTAGAGAAGAGTGTATTAGTTTTGTGATGTGTATTTTTTTTAACTTGTTCCACCATCTACAATAGCTTGAAGCTCATGAAACCCGATTTGTTTGTGTTGTCACTATAAATACCCAAAGTAAATGTAAAGACATGATTCAAGCGTGAACACGTGTCATCACAAAATTCAATATTGACATGCATTGTAGACACAAACACAACAGTCACAAGTGTACTGGCTTCTATGGGCAGCACCACCTTCCTTGTCATTTTATGTTACACTCTCTCCATCTTGACTGCCCTTTTGCCTATTCCCCCCAGCTCCTCTATCCATCTGTCTTTACCCTCCTGTCTTATGTCCTGTCGCTTTCCTGTCCATCACTATCCCCTCTGTCTCTTTTTGCTGCAAGATGCGTGATATTTTACTGCTTAACACACATGGCTCATCCTTTGCACACACACAGAAAAGTCACACAAATGTCCACCCTGAAATGTTGATAGACATGCACACACATGCACACAAACACAGAAGGAGATAAACAGAGCTTTCTGAAATGCCAAATATAATTCCACACAACAGAGGAGAGCAGCATGTTGTCTCGTGTCAACCAAGAAACTCAAACTTTGGCTAGTGCGTTCTGGTATTCACTTTAAAGGTTAGGCTATATTTAACAGGCAGAGGCAGTGCCATAAGAGCCACCAAACTCAAAGAATGATCAAAGAAGTCTAGTGCAGTCAATGTCAGATTTATTATAGCCACATTTTTCTTCATTGGGAGAGAAAAAACAACAGCTTGGAGTTATGGAGGATGTCACCCTTCAGTGTCATATCTCTGTGAGCAGACCAAAGCATTAATAGGCCTTGGATTTGTTGCCAGCACTCTGGCTACTTACTGGTGACATTCCAACACAGCACAAGCAACACACTCCAAGGCCAATGCTCACAAATACACAAACAAGGAGACAATGTATCACAATTCCTGTTCTAATCAACATTTTCACTGCCACATAAATGTACAGTACATTCTCACAGATCCAGAGATGTGAATGCACAGGGTCCTCAGGACTCAATTTAGCCAGCTATGTATGCTAATTTATACACGAGGCATCAGCAATTAGATCAGCTTCTAGGACAGGAAGCTACATCTGGGACTGGAGGAATGACTCACTGGATGACATACAGCATCCACGTCAAATAGACAACACATCAACTATCAACAAGAAGTTTTATAGAGCAGCAGAATTTAAAATGTCCCCAGTGGACAATATATTAATTAGTTCTGTTCTATAATTGATAATCCAGGTTCTTAAGAACCACCTGGTTTTTGCTGTAGAAAGTTAATCGGTGACAGATTTAAACTCGGGACACTAGACAGGTGCAATCAATTACCTGTGTGCAATGTAACTGTGAAACAGGAAAAGACAAGATGAAGAATGAACAAAAATATGTTTAGCAGTTGAGGATCCAACTTAGATGGTGATTTGGTCATATAGGCAGAAAGAGGATCAAAGGACACTGCTGTAAGGAAACAACTGAAACTGGGGATGTTGGCAATTGTGCCTTAACTGAGGTAACAAGCAAACTGAAGCACTGAGTCTACATCAAAGTGCAAAACAGGGTATCTGTGCTTACTTTGAAGAGAAGGTCACTGTCTGGACATGAAATGAAACGGAGTGACAAGAATACCAGCACTTGGATTATGTCAACTCCAGGACTGTAACATCATAAGGACACATGGAACAGAATCAAACTCACTGTCCACTTACTTTGACAAATGGTGTTGACTGAAGGTCTGCGGCTTGTGCTGGTGTTGCTGAGAGAATAAGGCTGATTGTGCCACACAACACACAGATGTGATAAAAATCTGGTACACAATCTACAACTTGAAACATTATGGAGAAGGAGTATGAGGGCTGTCTATTCAACTTTCAATAACAGGGGAAAAAATAGATGCAAAGTAATTTTGTAGGCAAAATATTTAAGCATTTAAAGAAATTTTTGTTCTCCATGTCCTTTCAAAAACTTACTGGCACCACACACCTGTGCTTATCAAGTTGACAGGGTCTGAATACCTTGTTAAATGAAAAGTGGCTGTTACAGGACCATTAAAGCCTGTGTAGGCCATTTTAACAAATGGCAGACTTTAAATTCAATGGTGTGTGTATTAAAGAAAAAGCAACCAGTTCTGCTCAAATTTCAAGTCTTTGTGAAGAGATGCTATGATTTCTGTTTCCTAGCAGCAGTCAAGTTTAATTCAACATCTTTGTTATACAATGTTCTTTGCCTCAATCTACACAAAAAGGTATTCTACAAGTTTGATCTTCAGACATCATTTTTCTCACTGTAGCTTTTTTGCAGCACACCCTGTCTTTACATTGAGAAGATGCTGAATCTGATGTTAAGAACCATTTCACATATTCAGTAGTGGTATAGTAAGGTAAGTTGACTTCCTGCCTGTTTACATAAACCGGAGCAGTGAGGACAAAAGGACAGTGTCCACAGGCACATCGAGGCTCAGCAAACATCAAACACCTTCCCACTCTATCAGAAAGGAAAATTAATCTATTAAATCTGTGCTGACAGTTTGTAAAGTGCACTCAAAGTTAAACGAGAAATTAGAGTTGAGAAGACCAATTTGACTTGCAATTTCACCTCATCATGACTAATTCAAAAGAGATTGAGGAATTACTATGACTGAGCTGATAGAATTTTCAGTTCTACCGGCTACAACAATCCTTTCATGTTTATTATGGCCTTTATTTTCATCTACAGGTAGGAAGTAACCCTGTCTGAAATTTAGCAAAGCAAATATTAAAAACCCTTTTGATTGAACATAGTACACCACACACACACAAAAATACGCTACAACTGTCTTTGTGTATAACGGCTACTCATAGCAAAAAACAGAAATGAATCAACTACTGCAGATCTACAGGCGCAAGGTCACACGTTTAAATTTACATTATCCACTGCTGACTTCCATTCTCAGTTCATTTACACTCCAGCTGTTGCGTCACAGAGGTAGAGCATGAAGAGCTTTTCTTTAATCTTGGGCTTCGCAAAAAATAAGCAGCATATTCATTTTCTAACAATCTGCTACTTGACTTACAAAGAAAACCCTTTTAAAAGCCATCAGTGACATTTGATGAGTGGAATGTGTCCTTTCACTTAGCATCTTCAAAAATGTTATTCTTATTTATTAGGATGTGAGTTATTTACTTGCCTTTTCAGCTTCACAGAAAATTGGTAATGACTCAACTGCTTACAAGACTCGTTCACCTTGCTTGCCTCACCCTGAAATGAAATGCTACATTTTCCATGAGTGGGTGCGGGTTCGGGTGCCTGTGTCTAACACAAACCTAATACCTTAGTTGTCCAGTGCAGTGTTTCCAGTTACAGCTCGATCAGTAGCTCAGCACTACTCTGACCTCAATGTGCTAGAAAAAAAGGCACATGCGATGAGCTCTCTGCATGTGTTATATCAGGTTCATCCTGATCACAAATTGCTCATTTTTAATTGCAGGGTTAAAATTAAAAGATGCAATGTGTGTAAAAAAAGAAGAGAGCAGAAATCAGAATGACCATGAGAGATTTTAACACCATCAATTCTGCGCTTCAACAACTAACTGGCTTTATAAAATGTCAGCCATCCAAGTAAAACTTGGAATGGCAAAGACCAATATTCTCTCTGCAAAGTATTTCTTAGATTGTAACTTCCTTTAGGATGACAAAAATAAGACTTACTCAATATTGTGTGCCACTTCATTATCAAGTTTAGTGTTTTAAAACTAAAAACACACATTGCCAAAGAATCCAAGTCTGATCTCTGTACAGAGCTGACTATGTACTGCTTTGGCTTATTAAGGGCACAAATATTAAAGAACATAAACCAACACATGAATTCAATGTAGAAACAGAATACTGAGAATAAACCAATTCAAAAGGCGAAGGAGGCATAATGACATTATCTTCCTACGATGGGTACATGAACCCATGCAGCTCATTATTTTTAATTAGCCCCACCTTCCCTTTCTGTGAATACTGGCTTTTGCTGAAACCACCACTGTCTGTCAGAAACCACATTTACACAAGCAGATGATACTTAGCACAACTGGCCTCACATGAGAGGCTTCTGTCTTTTACCGGGAATATATCCTGAGGCAGCTTCAGACATTGATAGAGCATGTTTTCAGTTTGAAAACCAAGGAGTAGAGAGTACTATAGAGCATGTACTCAACCAGACAGGTTACACAGAGATGTAAGGCTAAGTGTCCAAGAATTCTGGAGCACCACTTCAGTAACTTGTTGTACTCTGCAGCTGATTAAGTACACAGAGACCTTCAAAAAGCTGTCCTTCTCACCCTCTCAGTTTGAAATGTATCACACCATTAACCATGCTGCACTGGCTCAAATAGTTTGTGATGGGCTCTTATGAAACCATTCACAGAAAACCTGTACCAGAGAACACCATCAAACTCACATCTCTGCTGCCATGAAAGAATATCTCCTCATGTGAGACATTTAGGGTCTATGACAACTATCTACTTTTTCAGAAATCCACTGAGATTTCCATCAGCTCCAGAGGTTGTAGTTTTATCACCCAACTATGACACAAAAGTTCCTCGCAGAGCACCAGCACCATCAAACACACATGGCTGAAATGTCCTACCTTGACCCCTCGTACTCTGAACTCGGCGAGGGCACGGCTCATCTTAGAGGCTGCTGTCTGCAGGTCCTTCCCGCTGGCGATGACTTTTACCAGCAGGGAGTCATAGTGGGGCGAAATGACAGCACCCTGGAAGGCAGAGGCACTGTCCAGACGGATGCCCATGCCTTCACCGCTGCGGAAAACCTGGCAAGACAAGGACAGTGAAGCAAAGAGTGACGAACAGAAAACTGTCTGTTACAGATAGACTCCAAAAATAAATAAATATTCAAAATACTGACATTCTGAGGAGAAGTCTCCCAATTGCAAAGATCAAAAAATAATAAAATAAAAGCACCAAGTGGATGTAATTTGGAGGCAGAGCAGTGTAAAATAGATCGGGAATGTGTACAGTGCTCCTGTGAATATACTATAATGAATTCTGCTGCAGTTTGTCAATTTAAGATTCAGTGACTTTATTAGGGGCATTATTGCCTTACTCTGAATGTCCAGTAATCTCAGTGGATGTATGATTTTAAACATTTTCCAGATACTTTTTGTAAGCAATACTAGTATGTGTGTCATTTATGTTGAACTGTTAAACCAAAGTAATCAATTGTATTTACAGCGCTAAGGAAGTAATAATAGTACAAGCAGCTACAATCTACTGTCATAGCTAACCAGAAGGTCAGTGCAGGTACTCCTCTCTTCAGACAAAAAGTGAAGGACTGCAGAGAGATAGGCAGAGGTCAGTGGTCTGAGAAATCCAGTGTTTGGCTTTTGTCACATCTCTGTCTTTCTTTTCTATAAGATGTAAAAAGCCTGAAAAAAATAATTCAGCAGACATCAGCAACTTCTAAAAAATGTAAGACAGAAAGTCAAACATTTTTCTTTGTTGCCGTCAGGCGAATATTTCAGTGCAGTGCAGATTTCCATACTCATTTCACAATCTCACCACTGTCTGAAATTTGCTAATGCCTCATTATGTGGACAACACAGGGATGCAAAACACCACATCTGCTGGAAGCCTAAAACTTCAGCAGAAATTAACCTTGGAAGGAAATGGCAGCTATATATGAAGAGCAAAATAAGAAGATGAGAGAGGAGAAAACAAGCATGAGAAGAGCGAGAGACGGAAAGGCTGGACCGTTCCAAACCACTTGGCAAGAGAGCAGAGAGGGAGGAGAGGAGATATGAAGAGGAAAGCGAGGACTGTCCAACACTACAACATATGGAGCCCCTCGAGGGCTGGAAGCAAAAGATGAGTAGAAATTATAATTATAACAATGTTGTGCCACACTGATGATATGTTGGTAATATTTTTAGACAATGTCGATGTGCAGAGCTGCCAACATTTATGGCCAACAATATTTTTTCATTATCTCTTTGCTCTTTACAACTCACCATTTTATCTAGAGTGATTTCACCCTCATTGTTCAAGCAGGCAATTTTGTTCATTTCCAGTGGTTTAAAATGATCAAAATACTGTATAATTTACTGAATTACTCATATTGGCAAAAATGTGCTACAGTATTACTGTATGGTGACAAAATTAATGGGCAAGTCAATTTCAGGTTGATTCTCTGTTGTGCTCCAGTGCTACAGTACCTGTGTTATTAATAGAAACATACAAGTTACATATCAATATATTTAACATGAAGCTTAATGTGTGGGTAGATCCAGATAATTTTCTGGATCTCACAGACTAGTGTAGGATTGTTTGGCCTTGGCGGAGGTATGTTCTCCACTGAGAGCCATTCTAGCTCAACTTGGAAATACTAGTTCAAAGTACGGCTTATTCACAGAAATACCCCTCACCAAGGAGTTCTGATCTTTTTCAACATAAAATGGAGGCCAAGTTGAAAGAGACTGCCTACATAAAGCTGTAAATGCATGAGATGCTGAAGCAGAGGAAATTGTCACGAGTATTGCTGCTCACGCATACAGTCTCTACACCTGTGTGATATGCTGTTTAAAGGCTCAAAGCTCCAATTTCCAGGTTGTGATTTTCATAAAGCCCAACACTCCCCTTTGATTTTAAAAGCTTGAGGCTGGTCATCAGCATTTCAAGTGTCACTGAAGTAGATCCCAAAGTTCCACGCTCGCACTTTCTGATGTGCATGTGAATAAGTCTGCAAGCTGCTCTGCAGAGAATACATTTGTTTTAAAAACAAAAAGCAGGTTTTGTATTACTTGATTGACAGACTGATGATGTACCATTACTGCTCATTTTTTAGCCAAACTTCAACAGCTTCAAATTTGTGTGGACACAATTTTCTGGTAAATATCAACAAACATTGCAGATGGAGAGTCAAGGAAGAGTCATCTCTTCCTTTTTCTACAGTGTTCCTAATAATGAAACAACATTGGCACAATCACTTACACTTGGTGTAAATAATGACTTCCTCCAAACATAATCTGAATTGAGATTGACAAAAGTGGGTAACAGAAATTAAATGCTCCTGACATCAAAAGTAAGAACAGTAACTGCAACATGCCAAATAAACTTGGAGTGTTTATAAGTAAAACCAAAACTAAAGCATGCATTTGTAAATGTGATTTCCATGTGATGGGAACACGAAAAATCTATAAGGTGGTATCAGATGTAAAAAGTGAAGTATAAGAAAAATCGAAGATTTCTCACTTTTGCTTGTAGCAGCTTAATTTCTTCTTTCTGGATATGTTTTATGATTTCCTTTCAAAGCTGATGTCAATTTAAGGTGTTCTGTAAACTGGGGGGAAAAAAATATCTAACAGAGCTTGTGAGTAGTCATAGTTTGCCAACTGTGGCTTTTTGGGATTGCCAGTGGGGCTCTGGGGCACTTTGTTTCCACAGTAGTCTTGAGGCAGTTGCCAACTCTCCTCTGTGCAAATGCCCCTGGGAAAATCTGCACTGTTTACTTTTCCTCTCTATTCATTAAATCTTCCCTTCCTGTGCACAGGCTATATTTTTAAAATTGTTCAGCCACCCTTTAACACTATAGGCCAAGCATATAGACAAGGCAGCTCTGAATGTTGACCGCTGTGTTTAAGTGAATGACTGGATGTCCGACGGCTTCCTTGGGTTTCATTGCGCATTGTTAATATTGAACTGCTCCATCCCCAGGGATGAATATACTGTAAAACACTGAGCATTGCCCACAATGAAACTGATGCTACTCTTAGCTTTGACTTATTCAGTCTATACATCCCCACAAGCTGACTGAGCATCAAAGCTATTTTCAGCAAAACCCTGCTGCATAATCACACAGTTTAGGCATTAGGCTAACACGTTTATCCAGAACAACCTCAAGTGATAAAAGAGGAAGTGCTTAGCTCAGAGGCTCCTCTGTTCCCTGACATCCTGGCTTTTGTTGTCATCTTGAAGTTGCAGCAAAGTTTTTGAAACCATTAACGTCACCCAACAGCCCCATATTTTCCATTCATACCAACAAGTGATGTCAGCTGATGTGTATTGGCCAAAACCCATGAAACTGGCATAACTGATGTATTGGTGAGTTCTGTAAAGCTTTGAGATGCTGTCAGCATGTTTTGTGATTGTGTGCTACAAACTAAGAAACAAAAACAAACAAAAGTCAAAAACAGACGAGAATTATTTTATGGGTGAATCAGAGTTGAGTTCATTTTGAGTTAGAATGAAATTTTATATTGAAAATTGTTTCACTGCTATTCATCCACTTTTGTGTCTGGGATTCAGAAAGTGTGAGACTGCAAGGCCAGATGGTTAATGACAAAAACAACTGCTATGTTGTTTCCTGGTTGGCATTTTAACCAGGTGTGAGAGTGAGATGTGTTATTGTTTAAATCTGATTGTTCATGCTAATAATAGATAAGTAGGACCAATATTTTTAAATGTGAAATGCCACAAATGAAAATACAATAATACTTTGAACAGGAAGTTATATACAGGAAAATAATATTTGAAAGTTTACATCTTAAATAGGACAATAACGTTACATCACTTAGACTGGAGGTAAGAGGTGACATTTGGATGATTTCTTATGTGTTTTTTTATGATAATGTTTAAAAGAAATAGAACTGTAAGAGATTTGGATCCTAATCACTGCACCCGATAGCAGCACATACCCTGAAGAAAAGCAGTGAGATTAAATACAACTTTGTGATGTATTCGATTTCTTCTTTTGTGTGTATGTAAAACAAGGCTGTGCAATCTAATTTAAGTATGTACCATGACAAGCTTAGAAACATATTTAAGACTGAAGAAAGGCTGCAGAGTCTCTGTGAATTGAATCTAGACAAACAATACAAAAGGTGAATATATATGCATGAATATACTACACATGCTTTAAGATGCATTGGCCAGCAATAAGACAGACAGACCTTAATGCATGTGCACACAAAAACATCCAGACCTTAAACATGGGCCAATGTTATTCCAAATTGAATTCTAGCTGTAAACAATCTTCTCTTGCTCATGTCAGGAGACCAATCAAACATACAGCAAGACAGATGTTTGTTGTTATACTTTACTGCACAAACATATATATATGGGTTGTGTAGTTGACTGGAACCAACAAAACTAGCATGATGGAGCCTCGGTTATTGGAACCACTTGGGTTGTTTTGCAGAGGAAAACAATATAAAGAAATAACTGAGAATTAAATTCAAAAGGCGTTAAAACTGTTGTCTGCTCTGGAATAATGCACTTTCATGCTGTACTTTTTGTGTATGTGCCTTTGTGACTATTAAGTAAATTAATTTTGGCTTCAGGGCATCTAGATATACAAGATGAATGGTGTCATAGCAACACCCCACAACGACAAGGCTGTGCCTTCATTTCACACACAACAAGGACTCAAACTGAAGCGGTGCCATTAAAGATCTTGGTGCAGCAAAGAGACAGAGCGAGAAGAAAAAGATACTGTACAGGCTGATTTAATGAAAAGCCAAGTGCCATGTTAATAATTGAAGTTAAGGTGTTATCTTTCAGCCCAGGGCCCAGGAAAACCCCACTTTTGTCCCTCACTCTCTCTCTGTCATTGTCACTCTGTCTCAAGTCTTTCACACTCTCCGTATTGTCACAGATACTAATAACTACAGAGGTATTGAAATGGCCTCACTGACATGAAAATGCACTGATTTGGTCTCCTGTTGTCAGGCATAACTACAATATTTCAGTCTTGCTCTTTGTCTGAAATAATCCAGGGTCATCTGCCTTGCTTTCCTGTGGATTCACATTAAATCAGTACTGTCAATACGGACAAACACGTGCACAGAAGTCCACATCGATACTTCCAATTCATCACAATGCAGCAATGCACCAGTGGTGACTTATCACTATCTTCTCTCTGTGGTTCTTTTGACTCTAGTTTTGGTTAATTTCTTACAATGTATTGCAAATCTGTGTTACTGCCTACTTTTTTTTTCTGTCACCATCTTGCCGTCTACAACCTCTTTCCATTTCTCTGTGCTTGAAGTATCTCACTCAGAAAGTCTCCTCCGTTCCCTATGCAGCATAGGTCAGTGGTGTATTGCACTGACATTGTATGAAAGGCTGCTGCTCTGCCATGGGAACATTACAAATCTTCGCTGCCAGGCCTGCTTTTGTGGTCTTAAAAAATATTCTTTGCAGGTATTCAGATAAACAAGTGGATTTCCCCACTGTAGCCCATGCATTTTCAAAAATATCAAAACGGCGTCTGGATGGGTTTCAGAGGCCCAAGACATAAAACTTACTGAGCATGTGGTGGAAAGTGAAAAATCGAAAACAAAACCAAAAAACACCAAAGGCATGAAAACTTACACACTGTTTCACTTGACCATGCTGCTATGTTGCCATACAAATGTAATAAGAAAACATTAAAAATATTTGTGTATTTGATTATTTATTTTAGGAAAATGAAACTGTTATTCTGATGCCCATATATTTTAGGCACTGTGCTATCAGGGGTTTAACTAAATAGGTTTTATACAACAATCGGGAGATAACTAGACCTATGAAATGTTTGGGCATTTGTCACAGTGGTTTTGTCACAGTGCCTTGCAATTTATCATGGAGATAACAATCACACTCACGGTTGTGAATTATATATAAACAGGAGGGATGACTCTCTCGAGCAAAAAGGGAAGAATTTATAGTGCATTTATCCCAAGGGCTCAAGTGCTTTAATATTGTTCATTATTTCCTTTAATTTCTACGATGACATGAGTTCACAGTTCAGGTTTCATACAGCATTAAGTGCATAACTACAAAAAAAATAATTTTCAAATTTCTTTGGATGAATAAAGCTTTTATTTAACTTTATGGCATATGGAGCTAACTTTAAAGCTGCTCTGTTTTTTTTTTTTTTTTTTTACATCAGGTTGTAAAAAATGACACTGATAATTTACCTTTTACAAATACATTGGCAAACACATCCAGCAGGCACAGAGCACCATAATATACAGTTGTGTTTATTAATGTTACAGTAAGAGTAGCTAACTTTGTGGGCCATAAAACCAAAGTGAGCTGAAAGACACTAAAATACTTCAAAGAGCAGAAGGGTGCCACAGAGGGATTCAGATATGTTGAATCTTATTTATTTGAACCCTTTGCACCTTTAACGTGCTCCGTAGTAGATTATCTCCTTGGTTGACCATTATTTTTTTAACTCATTCAGGACTCTGAAGTCAGATTGCCTTCACACATTCACACTGGCAATGGGATAAATCCCAATGTTTGTTAGTCTCACAAATAGCCATAATACATCTCTGAAGTTCAGTTTTCATTGTGAGATTTAAGTCTGGAAACAGCCACTTGAAAATCAATTTAGCCCCATCAGATTTCTTCTGGACCAATCACTGACTGTTTAGATGACAAATGACTCAACGGCTTGCCAAGTATTTTGTCGATATATGAAATGCTTTTAAAGATGTTGCCTGCTTACTTATTAAGGCAGGAGAAAAAATTTTACTCAGAGAAATGGAGAAGTAAAATAACCTTGATTATGGGTCTTAAGTGGTTTCCACCAATGACTGAACAAGATCCTTGTTACTTTCTAAACCCATTTAGGAGCTGTAACACGGTAATGGCCCAAATCCTCAGGCTCCTTAAGTGGACCCAAGACCAGATTTCACAGTTAGCTTGCTTTCGTAATAACACTGAAAACACTCCAAGACACTCTCCGAGCCATTTACCATTAAGTTCAATTTTATCCACTTCACTCTGTATCCCCACTTTACAGACTTCACAAAGCCTCATTTAATCACCTTCTTCCCCTTGCTCACCTTTCACCTTCGCACTGTCTTTCACCCAACTCCATCCTACTGCTACCCAGTTTAATTTTTCCTTTTGTCAGCTATTGTTTACGTATAGAGTTGAAAGAGACAGCACACATACACTTGAAGCTAATGTATGGGGAGGAAACAGCGAGACAACATGCAGCTCTGTGTCTGAAGCAGAGAGACATAAAGTGACAGCGATATCTGAGCTCCAACTGATAGCATACCAATTAGAGAGGGAGAGGAGCAGACGGCGAGGCAGAGGCACAGAGAGGTAAAGAGAGTAATAAAGGAAAGAGACAGAAAAACAGACAGATGAGAAGAGGGGAGAATATAAGTGCCATGTTAATGTTTGAATTTGAGCAGCGTGGATGAATCATGGTGGTTGAAGGTGAGAGGGAGGAGAAACGAGACATAGAGAGCTGAAGAGGGAAAGAATAAAGTTTGTTTGATGCCAATTGTTTTTGGCTACCAAGAGCTGATGTTACAAAAGCAGCATTTCACAATTGCTCCATCATGAAAACTATGCTGTTGTGCTTTACGTTCTCGCGCACCAAGGTGTATTAACAGAGGTAATCTGCATGAAGCCAATAATCACAACCTCCCTCTCACAGCACGTAGAAACATTCGTTTTCTGTTTTCTGTTTCCTGCGTAGGAAAGCTTTTTGGGTTGGCATGGCGTGCTGCAAGAGGAACTCAAAGACACATAGAAATAAAATCCTACTTTAAATAACTTTTTAATCATTTGACACAGAAACTGTTGCAAACTTCACAACATGGTCACTACTTTTAGTGACTCAGTGTCTCAGAAGCATCTTTCTACTTTCTTCTTTTCATGGCTAAATGTGTAAGTGGGTTGACTCCCAGGGAATTTGGTGACAGTTTATGGGCAGCCCTGGAAAAATCTGTCCATCTCCTAAATTTAATAAAGTACGGAAATGAATAACAGGCTGTTGTCTTAGAAGAACTCATTTTTTACACTCACATTTACTAAAAACATTATCATAAATAAAGAAGACACTTTGAAAACTGTGAAAACACTGAAACCTGGCTTGAGTTAAAGAATAGTAGTGAGAGATACAGGATTTCAACAAATCTGTGGATTCTGTGTAATTTATGTACAGTATATACACGTGCAATTTATGTCAGTAACCATAAACCCTGTATCCTCAGCAGCCAGAGCTTCCTGTTGACCATCTGTCCTTTGCTACTAGATTATTCAAGACACACAAAGGTCATCCAAATGACGCTGTTGATTATCAGCAAAAGGCGCCTTTTATTGATCTGCTTTAATATTGAACACCAATTAAATTGATTTGGAGAACTGATGCCTGTTGTGGATCGTTAGTGAGAGCTCTTCACACTTCACTACAACACACAAAATCACAGATACCCGAGCAGTTCCTCCTGTGATTTAATGTCTGTGCTAGTCTGGTGACCAATATCTTCAACTGTTCTGACTAGTGACCAATATGGTGACAGCAAGGCACGTTGGTCTTGCTTTAATTAAAAGTCAGTGCCTGTCTTCAACCCTTCACAAGTCGTTCCCAAAGCTAGGAACAAGGGAGCCCTGACCAATCTGATTTCAGTAGATATTAAGAGGACACCAATGTGAATGCAATTCTGTTATAATTTTAAACCCTTTTCAGCTGAACGAGTTTCTGTCCTTGCTTTTATTCTGTGAAAGAAACCAAGGTGAGCCAACCATGACTAAACTATGACTAGACCTATACATGATGCAACACAACTCAAGAAAATGTAGATGTATATATACAGGTGGTCAAGTAAACATTCAGACTGCAACACTTGAGCAATGTCACCCCTGCTTTCACCACCTTTCAGGCTTTGCTGACTCTTTATTATCTGTGCCTGTACTTGACATATGCTTGTCTAAAGCTTGCCTGGCAGCCCACAACCGTCGCTCAAGTACCTGAATCCAAAATACAACCACTCCACCCTTCTCCTTCTATTTCAATTTTCCTCCTATCCTTTCAATTTCACCTTCATTTCCTGTCTCTATAGAGGCTCTATTTTTTCTGGGTTTTTTTCCATCTCACAAAACCATTATCTCCCTCACTCTACCTCTTCCTCCCGCTCTGTGTCTGAGTCCCTAGGGCATCCCAGGCTTTATTTATCCTTTCTTACTTCATTTAAACTTTTTCCCTCCTTCCTGCCTTCCTTCTTTGCTGACTTTTTGTGTTTATTTTCCTCCTGGCTTCTGTATCCCATCATCATCATCTTGTGTGAGTTGTATGTTTGCATGTGTCCTTCATAAAATTATATTTTCAACAAATGTTAACTACTTTGACACTCTAAGGGGGGGCAAGACACACACTGCAATGCACTCAAGCCCTGCTCTCAGTCCCTCGTTGCCTTTCATCAAAAGGCTCATTTTTTGATACCCGACTAAATTGGCTTCTCCTTTCAATCCTCTCAGTGTGTGTGTAAGTGTGTGTGTGCGCTCCAGACGGAGGTATAATGACCCTAATGAGGAATAGAGGATCTCTGCTGCTCTCCGGGTTTTTCCTCCTTTTCATTTTCTCCCTTTTCTCGCTCTCTGAATTTTCTAATCAATTATCGCTCATTCTGCCTTGCCTCCACTCCTCCTCAGAACACTCTCTAATTTTCTCCTCCGTTCATATTCTCCTTGGCTCTCCTCTCATTTCTGCTTTTTCGCTCCGTCTCCTTTCATTTCCCCTCCACTCCTGTTTTTTTCTCACGTCTCCTCTCCATTCCTCCCCTCTAATCACCTAGTTCTTCACCTGCCATGTCTTTCACTTGAATCTGCCCTTTTCCTTCTCAGTCCTCTCTTTCTTGCCCTCCTCCCATCACATATATTAGATTCTTTGTATTTCCTTAATATCTGCTCCCCTCTTCTCCCTCCTCTTCATAATGAAAGAAACTCACAGCTGTAAGTGCCCAGCTGCTAAAAAGGGTTATCCTAAAATGTTGATGTTTTGTCTAACACACTAAATAGAGAGACAAATACATACACTGGACAACACAAAAAAAAATACATGGCACAGATGCCCGATGCCTCCCTGCCCACACACACACTCTTATCTCTCATGCAGTATTAAACATCAGTGCAACCATTAGAGTCAGTGTCAACCAGATGTCTGTGACGGCACTACAAGCTGTTTGGGGCTTTGGAGGTGAAATGGGTGGAGACATACACCCACACAGACACCCAAACACATACATCTGATATCCCACTTGTCCAGATTTAGATGGACCCCCAGCTGTACCCCCCACACACACTGCTTGCTCCAAGATGACATACATACTTGTGATCTGAACGTGCAAGCTGTCCAGATATGGATGAGCAGACAAACAAATCCCACTCACAGCTATGTGGACAATATGAGCAGACACATGTTCCAGATGTCTGAGCCCATGTGGTCCAGAAGACAACTAGTGATGTCTCAACAGAGCAGAACCCTGAACATGACGAGGAAAAAAAAAACTACAATAATATTTTCATACTTAGGAGAAACTTTGCATCTTAATGTAATATTGAAAAACTGGTGTCCTCATTAGGTTGACATTTGTGGTTTAGAGTAAAATGCCATGGCAACCATATGAAAGATTGCCACAAAATTTAGTGCAGACATTCATGTTCCCCACAACATGAACTGTATTAACTGTGGAGATTTCCATGGACTTTTATTCAACACCATAATCAGGTCAAAATTTCCATTTTCTCAATCTCAATTATTTGCTTTATGCCAGAAAAGCTAATGCCATTCCCATCTGCCTCAACTGTGGCTTGCATTAGCATTAATTAGCAAAGTGAGTATGCTAGTACACCAAACTAAATTGGTGAACATGGTAAACATCATCTGCTAATGTTGAATGCATTGTAATTCACAGTTTCACAGAAACACTACATGGCTGTAGGCTCTTTGTCTCAACTCCCTGCTAAACCTCCATTACATAAACAAAACATACATTTTCAGTAACTCAGGTTACTGTCAGGCAGTGGGTTGTGAGCCACCCCCAAATTTCTACTGTGTCTGATCAAACATTTCTCCCCAAGTACCACATCTGAGGAAAAGTTGTTTGCATTTCCTACCAGTGTCTCTCAGTTTTCACTGCTAGTATAATATTAAAGGAATGCATTTTTTTTACAAAATAATTTCTTTCTGCACCTGGCAATTTTTCCCTGGCGGCGAACGCCTTGGCCATTGCTCTGGCTCATCTAGACTCCTCTCTCTTCCTTCTGGCTCACCCAAAAGTTCAAACAATCTTTCAACTTTCAGCATCAGTGCTGCCAAGTCACTCCCCGTCTTCCTCCCTGTGATAACGCCAAACATTTCTCGAGGCTACACCTATTCCTCACCCCAGAAGTGCTTCCTCTAAAATTCCACCAACTCTTTTTAATTTACCATTTCTCCTCAGCTCTTTGAACGACCTTGTTTCATATGTTATACCACATGTATCAAGCTGCTCAGAATAACAGTCCCAGATAAAAGCCCGATTTAAACACGTAACATACAAGGTAATGTGAACTATTTACATGGAATGCAAGAAACCCTCTTTTGATGTTGAATAGCGCTGCAATGATCCTGGGTTAATTAACAGCCCACTTGTACAACATCCAAGCCTCTATGATCAATATTCATGTGTGAAACATTGAGGGTATTTATATAATGACTGTGCTACATGAGGAAGGATTACAACAGATCGAGTCTCATCAGCTCTGCAGAAAATCTATAAATACTCTTGTGCATATACAGTATATGAACAGAATATTTTGACTATAACCTTGAAAACTGAATCACCTACTAGAGCAACAGAAAATGGGGAAATGAATTATTCAGGGTTTGACAATTAGAGTATGAAACATTTTCATCACCAGAAAATCATGAAACCACAGCAAAATACATTACAGTGCATGGCTAAAGGTCAACAGACAGAATACATGCGTTTTTAAGCATCATCTTCTTAATTGTAACTCACATTGCTTAATGGTATGATCCCAAGAGCCACCTTACTTTCATAACACCATTAAAAAGTTATTGTACTTGAACATTTAATGATCATAAACATAAATTTTGCAACTAGAAAACGTCATCAATAAAACTGTTAATCAGCAGCAAACTGACTTTGCTGTGAGCTATGCACTCATTTTAATCTCAAATTTAACTACTTTCAAATTACAAATTGCCAGAGTCCAGCAGAAAGATGGATTGTAAAACTTCTCAGGAACTAAAGAAAAAGAATAAAACATCATCTTATTCATGTATATTTTACAATCTAAAATTCTATAGTCCTGTAGTAAAGGACCTCGAGGTAATGATACATTTTCAGATATGGGGACAATGTTCACTATCAAAGATGCAATTAACCCAATGCAAAAAGATTGGAGGCTGCTGCAGGATACTGATACATTCTTAACAATGTGAACACGCTGTATATTAATCATTTAATCATGAACCTTTATAGGAAATATGAGGTAACTTCACCTAAACTCACCTTCCATCTCTCTATGTGCCCAATCTCACTCACTCTCTCTCACACACACACACACACACACACACAGACACACAGACACACACACACACAAAAGATAGGAAAATTAACACTCGGAGAGTTGAAGTGACATGTGGTCAGTGAAATGTATACCTGCCAGTTTTGGCCTGCGGGACTACACTCATGTTGTCATTCGCCAAAGCAGGCAGAAGTAATACCAATGTGATACAATTAGAGAAGGAGGGAAGAGGTGACGGGGAGGGGGACTGAGTAACTAGAGAAGCAGGCAGAATGACAATGTGGAATTTAGATGAAGACCAACAAACACTCACAGATGGGGAGGAGAAAATTAAACATGCCAAGGAACTATGCTATCTTTTTTGTATATGATTTATTTATAGAATTTTTAGAACATAAAACAAAACCCTCACAAGATGATTTGATGACAGTAACATACTAGACGTGTGCTATTCTTACAGGGAAAACATAGCTCAGCCAGGAGATGCAAAACGTGGGTACAGTGCAAGGGGTTATTTAGTCAATGAGGACATGATCCAGTTGGGGGGATCTGACATGTTCCAACAAGGGTTGGCAGAAAATTCATGCTAAAAACACAGAGGGCATTTTTTATCCAATGGCTATGAGAGGGGGGACACATCAGAAAAACACCCCTTGCTAATTATGTAAGAACAAAACTCCAAGTGAGTGCTGTGTGCGGATTAGGTGTCTATATCCCATTGCTGTTCATGTGCATGCACTTGGAAGCACAACACCACAGTGCTCTCTCACCATCAACTAGACAATCCAACATGGCCAACCGCCAATCATTTTTCTGTCTCTGGCTCTTGGTATCCCCCTTCCCCTCCCCTCCCCTGCCCTCCCCTCCCCTCCACTCACTGTCATCACTCTCTATGCATCTTTTCCTCCTCCTCTCTCTGCACGGTATATACCAAACACAGCATCCATTTCTTGCTAAGTAGGTCACTACACCTCCACTGCTCCTTCCCTCCTCGTCTCTTCCGCTCCTTCGTTGCACAATCTTTATTCTCACTCTGCAATTCTGCCAGCTTCCCTCCTACTTTATTTTCAGTCTATTTGCCATTTCACTTATTATGGATCCCACTATTATTATGTTTATTCAAATTTTGCATGTAGCTATATTTAAGGCCAATTTGGGAACATACTGGTGGATTGGATTTAATGCTTTTACTCTGAAAACAAATAAGAGATAGACATTTGATTACTCAACTTATTTGACCCAAATTCACACTATGATCAGCATTCATCCCTCTGCCATTTTTCAACTAATTATTTGAAAACATCACCCGCTTCACCGGCACAGTAAAAACATTATCCCATTCTTGAAAAATCTGGGCTTTCAATTGCCAGTACAGTGCTGCTATTATGAGAACAACAACCTTTCACAATTTTAACATTTACCTGAAAATCATTGTTCAGGTGTTTTAGCTGCATGTTTTCTCTTAAGGCTCCAGTATCATCAGTTTCAAATAGAATTTTGTGCAGTAATTTTGTATAGTATGGAGTATACCAGTAAATTCACTACCAGTAGCACTGTATCCTCCACCAGAGAAACTTGTCATTCATGTGGTTGAATGGTCAATATTGTGGACAAATACCACAATACAATGTGCTAAAATGACCATACAGTTGCTGGTTGTGTACATGTTACAGCTAATAATGCATGAGGAAAAGGAGATGATGTATTGCTCTCTAAGCTAAACACAGGACAGGATTGAGACATTAGATAAAGAATATGTATGAGGTGAATATGTGGCAGCTGGTTTGCTGATGTTCAAAAATGACTCACCACTCTAATTAAAAATCCTCTCCAATTCCTGCATCATGATCAAAAAGCTATCCATCACATTGAAAAAGCAATAAACAGTCACAAAATAATTAAATCTGTCTCATTTATTTTATTGCATGAGAAATGTGTTTCACATACTTCACTTTGCACCGTTGTGTCTTGACTCAAGACCAAACATAAGAGAGGTGCAGGTTTTTCTGAATGCTAGTCTTGATCATGAGTGGTAAAAGGTGCTAAGTACAGGTACTGACACTGGTGCCTCCTGCTATTGTTCTTTGATGAGTCACTGCATGAATTAGTCCAGCCATTATAAATCAGGCCAATAGCTGTAATTTGCATTTTCTCACCATCTAAGACCAAGCATTTAAGAGGATGGATTGCAGTTATATTTAGCAGAAAACAGCAGTGACCACACACAGTTGTAATGTGTTCTTGCAGTGTTGTGAATGAAGCTGAAGCTGCACAATGTGGGAAAAAAGTCTTGGCGCGTTGCCTGTGAGAACATGCTGGATTTATTTTGGATTGCAGCCTCCTGCTAGTATTTGATGTCTTTTGTATGTTCTGGTCTTGGTTCATTTTCATCGTCATGTTTTTGAATTCACTCGTTTAATCTATTCAAATATCCCAGCATTCCCAAATGAGGCATTTCCATCCCCCCTAAAGCCTGAACCTGTATACATCACTTTTTTCCCTCCTCTCCCATCCACTCTGTATACATACAGAGTTCAACTGTTTTTATTGTTGAGCCAAGCTGAACTGGCAAAGACTTGCAGGTCTCAAAGGCATTAAAAAATACATGACAGACAGACTGAGAAACACAGCAAAGTTGAGGGGGGGAGAGGCGTAAGGGGAATAGACAAAGAAGACAGAGGCGGAGTGCAATGTAGCCTAGTCAAGCACAAATAGAGGCAGGTAAAGTAGCAAAAGTTGTGAGATGGGGAGAGAGACTAAAAGGAGCAGGTAACACAGGAGGTGAGGAGAATGCAAGAAGAGTAAAGTAAGGGAGGAATGCAAATTATAAGGAGAGGAAAGTGATGTATGATAAGCAATGGTCAATAAGACATTAAGATACAAACCACAGAAAAAGTAAGCAGCTGTATGAAGAAAGAGGTAAGGCATGAGGAGGATTGATGCAATTTTGTGCACATTCATCTGATTTAGGGGGAAATGTTTGTACAAGCTGTTTAACTGTTCCCAATCCCCTTCATTAAATCAGTGAACACAGTGGGAGAGCCAGAGAGAGAGCAAGGTTCAGAGGCAGGAAACTGTTTGTTTTGCATTAACCAAGAATTAACTACAGCTTTAATTCAAAATATCAGCCCCACAATGTATTTATACTTAAAATAACTTATGTGTGTCACTACTGGTATGTTGTGGAAACTGTAACAGAATGTGGGAGTGAGGCATGGAGGATGGTGACAGCTGACAAGAAAAAAAACTTGACAAGACCAAGTTGTGCTCAGTCGACAAGTGTTAACAAGAGAGCAACAAACCTGTGTAACTCCTTCCAAACATGGAGTGCTACTTGGTGTATTGTGACCCCATTAAAATGCATTTATCCATTACTGCATCCATTAAACATAAAGATGGCAATCAACTGAGAAATCATCCGTATATTATGAAACAAAGTATCTCAGTTGCTCAAGTCACCCCTGGAAACTGATAATTCAATATCTGCATGAATATCAGGATCTTTCATAGGGTCATGTCATTTGGCACCTTCTCTCACTGTGTTTCCATTCACCACCTTTTGGTGAGTTCTAGCAGACTCTCCCTCCTTTGCCTCAATTTTACCTTCAACTTGCCCTTTCTTGATCCAACATCCTTTTTAGCTAAACCTCTGTCTCTTCCCCCCTCTACCTATATATTACTTACTGACTCCCCCCTCTTTAAAAAGATCCCAGCAAAATTGGATGACATTACACGTTTCTCATACACAAATGTGCACAAAAAATATTATGCATGCGTACACACACTCTAAAATAAATCTGTTTAATTTTGCTTGTGACCCCTCTGCCTCTCTCCCCCTCTCTCACACACATACGCACTACAAAGAGCTGTGAATTAATGAGCTACATTTTTATCAGCGAAACTAATGAATTAGCCTGTGATGGATAATAGGACACAGGATATGGATGGTGTGATTGATAAATGTGTGTTTGTGCAAGTAAAGGCCTGAATATGTGTGCGTCCGCAGCAATATAACGGTGCCTGTCGTGTAGGCATGTCCTTGTGCAGTGTGTGAGTGTGTGCATGTCTCTATTTTCTAACAAGGACAAAAGCACTTTGATCATTATGCCGTAGCCTTGATCTACCACTGCAGTAATGTATCATGCATCACACGCGTTCTTCTATCTTTGTCTTCTTCTTTGACTGTCTCCCCAGCCTCATTTCTTTCTCTAATCAAAACTGCAACCAGATCCATCAAGACATGCAAGTTTACACATCTGCGAGAAAACAGGACCATTTTCATCCCTGATTCGTTTCCCCTTCTTTCAATCGCCAGCATTTCTCTTTGTCTCGTTCTCCTGCTCAGACTCGCACATATGTATATTGTGTGATGTATATTTCATGCATGTTGTCATGCCACCCACGTTCATTTTGTTTTTCTTCTTCATTCTTGGCAAAACAGGTTTTTTTTGTTGTTTTCTTTTCCTTTATTGTTTTTGATAAGTCTGGATGAGAATCATTGAAAATAAATGAGACCATATCTCCTGGCAAGAAGCCAATCCTTTTGATCAAACTCAAAATAATGGATTCTTGAAGTAACAGTTCGACTTCTTTACCCTCAATTTTTTTTTTTTTTTTTTTTTTTTTTTTTTTAAACACAAGTAACAGGTTGCACATTTTGAATATGATATTTTACAACAGTCAGTACACTGTGATGTTTATACTGGAGAAGTAGTGTCATGTACATGATGAATGGTGCAAAGTCTAAGGGAACTATCGCAGTGTCAGTGTGGGAAAAATATCATTGGTACAGATCTGGAGATAAAGCATTGATAAAATGTCAAGGTGGGCAACAGTAAAAGTAGAAAAATTAATAAATAAAGCTCCAAGTCCGTGTCACTGTCTCCAGATACACTCAGACAGGCACATGTGTCTCTGCTGAGCACTTCAACATCAAAGACTAACTTTACTCTTAGATCAAAAACTGAACTTTAGTCTGGATGAACAGAGGTCTCTTCTTTGCCCTGGCTGTACTCCAAAAAGATGAGCTAAGTTGAAAACTTGTGTTTCATCTAACTATAAAGCTGGTTGCTGTTTCCCAGCACAGGGGACAGAAGAGCAATCAAAAATATCTATCCTATTTAAGTAAAATCATTGAGGCAGGTTAGCATCCACCTTTACACCACAGTTCTGCAGGACAGCAGCAGAGTCTAGATCAGAAAAGTGGGTGTTTGTTGATATGTGCATTTTTAAAATGCAACTTACTTTCTAACAATTTGGCTCCAATTCCTCCATACACAACTGCCCTCATTATCTTTTCCTTCCCTCCCATCTTCTTGTGTTCCTTCTTGTAACCAGCAAATTTTGATGTGCCACATGCAGACCCTGACACCATTACCTTCTCATAACTACTTCTACATTTATTTAATCTTTGTCCCTGTCCTCTGTCTCTTCTTTCTCTCTCCATTTCTTTATGCTAACCAATATGATTGTCACTGCCAGGAGTATTACCATTAAACTCTAAAATCATTTGTGGATTTGAATCCCTTACAACACAGTTGTCCTCATTATCCCCCACCTCCGTGTATGCTTATTCATTATTCATCCAACCCTCTCTCCATCCCTCTCCGTGACTCTCTCTCCATCTTGTGCAGCAAAGTAGCATTGTTGTTGCCATGAGTGTTGCTTTGAAACTCTGAATCTGTTGTTTTTAGCTTGGAGTCCCTGCCAGTACTTTCATTTTCAAAGCATGTTTTATATCAGCTGACTGGCCAACAGAGTAAATAGTCTCTCTCTCTTTCACCCTGGAGCTCAGACTCATTAAAACATAATACTCATGTTATGTAGGGACCCAAACTAAACACAGTGTGCCTCTGACACCCTGCGAGGCAGTCTCTAAAAACATGCTACAGCGCTTACATGGACACCCATTCTGAATGAATGCTGACTCTCACCCAGGGGGCTGAGCTCATAAAAACACAATACTGTTTGTCATGAGTGTATCTAAAAGTAAGTACACAGACAGCGTCCTATCAAAAAATGAGCCCATAGGTCGTCTGTGCCAGAAGCTTATTATGACCCACAATATCATTTTATTGATAGGCGACCTCTACCAGCTGTAGTAATTATAACAGGAGCAAAGGAGGAAATCGGCTAACATAGCGATGGATCAATGGATGAGTCCACAAAATACCAGACTTTGACACAGGACACTGCTGGTTGCTTTCCATTTGAAACCAATAACTGTCATTTTATTCAGCCACAAACGTTCCAAAACCTTAACCACATGTTTATTACTGTGACCACGACAATGAAGGACCTTAAGTACTTATGTTATGGCAGAGACTATTCTACTGAGGAGAAGAATGATGAGACAGTTGTTCTGTGTCTCTCCAACTGAGTTTCCAGAGTTATGTAAATCTGCTGTCCAAGCCTACCAGGACATGGGCAGAAAACCTAAGAACGTGTACACTAGGTTATAAAATTATGGAGCTTGTTTCCTCACCATGTAGTCTGTAGCCCCAAAAAGCTGTTCTATAGGCTTTTGTGGTCCTCTCCAAATGTGTACTACTGCCTGCAAAATCTTCCTCTGGAGACTTTGGTGTCTAACCAGAGAAATAGTGCGCTTGGAGTGAAGTCTAAATATTACCAGTCTAAATATTACCCACAATAAATGTAATATTCTAGGCACACTGCTTATTTATGTAGGACATATTAAAAGATTTATTAATACATACATGACTGAAAAACGAGACACATTTCTCAGGGTCTAACAGACAAACATCAGAATCCGACTAGACTTCAGTTAAAAGAATTGGACAAAATATAATAATCATGTTGTGATGCTTCTGGTGAAGATATTGGCACAGAATTTTTGTACTGGTCCTTCTCTTCTGATTAATAATGCATCTAATAAAATGTCTGGCGTCTCCTTTAAAATGTATGGGTATAAAGCTAGGACCCAAACTGAGTCAATCTGGTCTCAACACCCTCAGGGTCTGGATATTTAAAATATATTAGCATTCCTCTTATACTGGGACCCAAACTGAGTGAATGTGTTCTTGGACACCGCAGGGCTCAGACTGATTAAAACATATTAGAACTATTATGTGGGGCACCAGCATAAACAGGCCCTAGATCCCTTTAAAATGTCTACTCATAGTTCCCTTCCCCCCATCTTCAGCCCTACCTGCAGTCATCTGTGCCAGCAGTGGAAAATAGCTGCTTGTTGACACATGCATTAGCCTGACATTATGACAAACATTCACTTTGGCTTACAGTCCCACCCAAAAGCTCCAGATCATCCTCATTACAATCCTTCCTTGTCTCCCTCCGCCAGTGGGTGAGGGTGTTGTCATAGTGCTATGTCTGTCCTGACATTGTCAGCACTGCCATCCCTCAGTCTCCCTCACACTCTACACTACACCCTTCTACCTGCCAAGCACTTTTTCCCTCCATCCATCCTCATCAATCCTTTCCACCCATCTTCATTCCTGTGTATTGCTCCAATACTCTGTTGAAAGGTATGAAGACAAAACGTCAACAGTAACATTTTTGTTGCCTGTATTAAGGGTTTTCCTTGTTCTTAACTTGACTCACGATGACTGTAATCTTAAGTAAAGCTTGTAATCAACTTTCTCAAAGAGATAGCTCAAGCTAGAGAGCACCATTCTCTGTCCAAATCTTCAGGTCTCTTCTAATTCTTCATACTACTCTGGGTACCTCTTCTACCATCATCTTTAAGATCACTCAGTTATCCTCATTTTCTGCTTTCTACCACCCACTCTTGTCTCTTTTCCCTCCTTCATCTCCACCTACCAGTTTCAAGTTGGTCCTTCCACCCATTTTCGTTTGATACCCCAGTCCATCACCACTCTGCTCATAACTGTGGTGATGGAAGTTGTTCTATTCTTATTAGTTCTCTTCCTTTGCTTCCTCTCCAAATGCTTCTCCAGCGACCTAATCTATTATGTAGATAGAAAGTATTTTATGACCCTTGTGAGTTTTCTCCGTGCCTGACCTTACTGACACTTTTCTGTCCCTTGTTTCACTGTTTCATCCTCTTGTTCTTTTCCCTTCCCCCAATGGTGTCTTTGTGACATTTGGAGAAACTTTTCACCGCCCTTCTCTTTGTGCTTCTACTCTCAATTCACCTCTTAAATATCTCCTTAGCCTTCTAAGGCTTCTTTGATTTCTTCTTCCTTATTTCCTTCCTGACTCCTTCAAAGGGTTTTGTTGTTACAAACACCCAGATGTGTTTTTTTTTCTCCCCTCACCTCAACCCAGTCCCAATTCACTTACTTCTTTCCTTGGCTTTTATTTTTATTTATTTTTAATTTTTTTTGCATCATCTTCGTTTTTATTCTGCTTCTTGCGACTCAGTAATCCCTCTCCCGTTCTCACCTCTTTCTTTTAATTCCCACCACATTTATTTTTTTCTTGATTTGGCTTTTTCTCCATCCCTTTCATATATCCCTCATTTCCCAGTGTCAGTTAATATAAAGAACGAGAATTTAGCCCTATGGACATTGGCTTTGGCTTTTTTGGCCATTTTTAACTTTATTGTGCTCAATTTAAGAGTGGTATTTATATTTGGTAGTATTCTGAAACAGTGATTCACACATTAAACTGGTTACATCTCAATGATTGCTGTTCAAATACCGCAATAATTAAGTGTTTATAACAACACAATTAGTATAATAACTTAGTATCCACACTGACTAGGAGATGCTAGTGCCTGTATTTACATTCAAAACCTGAAATTGAGCACTTGATGTTCACTTGACCTTTGACATCTTTTTCTCCTCCAATCTGCAATATTTGCTTCCCCTTTTTACAAGATAAGAAAATGGGGTGAAAAAAGTAAAGTCTGAAAGAGTGATCAAACCAAGAAATAGAAAGGTTGGCAGTACTGTGCGATTTTATATTTCTAATATGTGATGATTTTCTGCTTTTATCTTATTTTTTCCCCCAAAGTAATTGGAATATCTTTGGCCAGGCAAACCAAGAAATTTGAAGCCAGCTTGGCAAAAAAATTCTCAAACGCTTATAACAAAGGAAATCATCAGTTTCAGCTCTAACTTTCCTATTATGTGGGGCACCAGCATTTTGCCCTCATCTCTATGTCCTTACCTCATCTATCCACACTCAAACCTCTAAGAAATGTGCCGTCATGCTGTCTACCTTTCAATGTCCGTCATTCTTCCTCCTGCCACGCATCTCTGTCACCCTCCTCTCTTCTGTCCCACCATTTTTCCATTTCATCCCCTCATAGCTGATGACTAACTCACTACTTCTGCATCCAATTTGAAAAATATTCCGTTAATTCCCAAACTCTGTACATCCATACACAACTTACAACACTGTAACCAACATGACATGTTTACTACAAATTTAACACTTGCATAGTGGTAACTATTGTGGAAATGCTATTCAAAAGCCAATTTCTGGTATGCCAGGGTTTCCATGGAGTGGCTCCGCACCAGCCATTAAAGTCCTTGAAAACACCACAGTCTGCTTCCTAGTTGCAAGTAAATGTAAGTGCAGCTAAAACCCACACATCCAAGATGGACGGTATATCTCAGGTATGCCAAGCACCTCAAGAATATCTGTTCAGTAAAGTGGACATCATGCATTAAAAAAAAAATCCTGTTGTACCTTGTGTTATTGTTTTCTCAGTAAATCAGCCCATATCTGTTCGAAAACAATTAGTTTTCACAAAATACACAGTGCATTTATTGTATTGTTGATAAATTAAGCAGGTAGGTCCATGTTGTCCAGAGGGGACATGTCAAAAGCTATATAAAATACATTTAAACTAAAAAATATTTTTTCATGTGTGAAGAATAAAAACACAGGGGGGAAACTCTTGACATGGGCTTTTATAATCCATGCGTGACAAGTCATTTCTGTCTGAACTACATTCCCTGGAAAAGTTTGACACTGTGTGAAAAGTGTGACGACATTGTGCTGCACAGAAGTCACAGGGAAAAGGTCAGGATATTTTGGCATACAAAGCACAGCATTTTAACAACACAGACTGGAACCCTCCAATGTGCTAACACATGTATTACTGGGGGGAGACTGGGATTGTTGGTGAGATATTGAAGAAGTCAGTCTGTCCAGTCTCATGTTTCAAGTTGGCCTTGACTGTTTCCCTGTTGATCGATCCCCAACCTCATCCAAGTGCTTTGATTTTCCTCAACATCCATAAAACAGTCATGCTTTAGAGGTCAGGAGTACTGATATTGTATGGGTTTTTGCAAATATATTCAATATATATGTTTCCTTGTTAAGTTCATTCAAATTACAAAAAGCAGTGCAAGTACAAATGCACATGCAAATTTGTTGTATATGTTCATAATTTTTGGAAGACCATATTGTCTCTCTCCTTTTTTCCCCCCCAAATACTCACCCCTACACCTTCTCCATTTGTCTCTCTCCCTTTATACTCTCCAGTCGAGAAGATCATTTGGGACATGTCGCTAATTAACACCATCAACGATGCCTGGTTGCCACAGGGACCGACCGTAACCACCGGCGGCACAACAGTAAACAAATAGAACGCGTCATAAATGCCAACATGTGTGCACACATGTTGTCTGTGTCTTTCTCCCACACACACACACAAACACAGTGGGAAAACAGACACGCACATGCAGGCTAACACATGGTTGTAGAAATAGCACCAACATGCACACCCAGGCACATACTTGGCTGGAGAATTAAAATGCACACCCAAACAAAGGCACACAAACACATACACAAGTGCGAAATTCACACAGGCACACACAGGCTTTGAGTGTCACAGCATCGGCTTGCCATGTCTGGGGATATGGGATGATTAATCGCGCACTGTACAGATGGCCACACTGGGGGGAGAAAGGGAGAAGCGAAAAGCTGTCCTCTCTGTCTCTCAGTATCCATCCAGCATTTTCTCACTCTCTCACTTTCTTTCTATGCCCTCTCTCCCTCCTGGTGTCTGTTGATCACCCCCCCTCCTTCTGTAGTATGCTAGATTTATGAAACCCACTGTCTTGGCAAGGTGTCTACATGACTGGCATTAATGAAATTCAGTCTATCTAGACCAAATGTCTTTTATGTAATGCTTAAACAAACCCATGCACACAGGCAATCATCCTCTTCAACAAAACATCTTAGCCCACATAATACATGCACAAATCATTAAACACGCATCTATAAATAAGCAGCCATTGCCAAAATGTGAACACAAGCACACTACATATAATTTCACTATCCTTTATACAGACAACCCTGATCTGAGCAGTTTAATGATGGTGATGGTACTAAAGGGAGCAATGATTTGTATTAATGCTGACTCACCTTCGTCTGTACTCAGTTATTTAGACATAAGATAACACAAGAGGTACATTGCAGGTCTTGACACGTAAAAGCATCATTTAAACTGGAGTGCGGTCTCCTCTGGTTAAAACGAGACTTAAGACTTCAATACATCTGCACCAAATGGGCTAAAATAGAAAATATACCTGGAAAACCATAGTTTCTATGGAACTGAACAATAGTAGAGGATTTGTCTCAGCTTTGTGAAAGAAAAAAAAAAAAAAAAAATTTCTCCCCATTTCTCCCTCTATATATCACCACCATCTCACACGGCTAACACCAGGCGTTGTCTCTCGCAGCATACCACAGAGACATCCAGAGCACTTCACTTTGGCTTTAGGCTTACATGGCACTGAGTGAACTGAGGTGTGTTGAGATTTTTGCTTTATTGTAAAAATGAAAGGTCAAAGAAAACTTTATTGGAGTATAATACTACCGCTGAGGTCCTCTCCCCCTGCTGAGCTAGATTCTAAGATTCTGGAGAGTGGGCAGAGGGGCAGGGAGAGCGAACATGACTGGATATGATACAGAGACCCACCTTGTTAGTGCAGCCCTGGCTGGATGTCAGACTGTGCCCTTAAGATAAAAATTTATGTCTTGAGGTGAAACATTCCTATAATTCATGACAGGTATTGAGACCTGCTCCGTATAGTATCATATATAATCTGTGGTATGTTACCAGAATTATCCACCTTGTCTCTATGTGGTTGTTATAAATTCAATCACTTTAAATTTATTTAAATGGTTGCCTGCTAAAATACAGCAATGAAGAAATGGAAACTTTAAATGGCAAAAGGGAAGCAAATTATCATGAGATGGAATATTACAAGTAGACACAATTTATAAATGATCAAATGGGGAGTTTTGGTAGCACTTGGGGTTGTGGCGCCAACACAGCTGCGGTCGTTCCCTGCTTCGTTTTCCTTTCATTTCCTGTTACCTATTTTCTCTCAGCTGTCAATAAAGGCCTAAAATTCACACCAAATGGGTAAAGTTGCTGGCACAGTCATATCAGCTTATAGCTACACTCCAACATCTGCTAAGAAATCCTGATCTTCCAAGAATCCAAGAAATGCATTTTGTGCTGTTAACATACCAACATCCATCAAATAGCTGTAAACAAAATTTTCTTTGCTGCAGTGCATTCATGTCTTTTTCTTGTGGAAAATGTGTTATCAAATAACAACAATAGGCTTAGTGTGACATTTCCTGGCTCAATAGTTGATAATTCTTTTGTTGAATGTTAGTATTGTCAGTTTAGTGACTTTATCCCACATGACACCATTGAGCCAAGCTATTATTCTACACAACCTGCAATGCTCCGCTGCACAGACATTGGCTGTTTTGAGCATGACCTAACATCAAGGCACCAGACACTTCCCGGCTTCTGACCCACACCCCCAGCCTAAATATTCAATTATGGCTCTGGGAGGAAAAAATAACTTAAACAGGAATTCAGGAAAAAACATTATTTGAAATAAACAGCCTTAGAAGCTCTTTTGGGGGGGAAAAGAATCTAAAGGCCATAAAATTTATCCAGCTCATACATGACCTCAGGAACTGTCACACATGTCAGCAGAAAAAACACCAAAAGCTGGAGTAGGGATGTTTCTGTGGCCCACCAGTAGAGCAGTGAAGTGGAAACCTTTGTGAGATGAGGAATGGACACTTAGCAACCTGTGAGCCTGAAGCAAGCACATTATACAGCCAGTGCTGGCAGGGAAAGGTAAAGTCAAGAATGTGAATGGGAGCTAATGGGGATAATATGGAAATAGAAAACAAATTGTACCACTGTGGGGTTGGAGCCAAAACCTCTAGCTATCTGTTCCAGATAAATCTGCTGTTTATTTTGTTGTTGAATCCCTTTGTAGCTCACAGATTGTCAGGGGAAATTTGAAACTTTTACTTCTTAAAACATCATTTAGTTCATAAAACAATGATAAAAAAAGATGACAGACTTAATATTTCTGAAGTCAGCCACTGGACATAAGAGCTAACCGTTTTCTAGTTGACACCCCTCTGGTGTCAACAGGTAAAGTGCATTATTGTTCTGACATTTAAAATTTCTGATCAATGATTTTGCTGGAACCTGGGGGAACGAGACATAATTCTACCTGCGTGGGAGGCATTCAAATGCAAATACACATGTAAACAAAAACAGAAGGTGGCTTTCGGAGCTGGGACGTCACAGGATCACTGAGCACAGAGAATAAAATGAGGAACTCTGGCAATAGTCGAATCTGCTGTACATCTTATTTAATTACATGTCACATTAAAATGGTTGGTTTCACATTCAGCATATGGACTAGATAAAAGCTTTATTCAAATCCAGTCCTTGCTCAATTGCTAATGTTCTTCTAATTTTATTTTAATTGCCCTTATCCCAGCGATGTCCACTGAAAATCTGTTTAACCAGTAGGACCAGCTCTAATCCACAGCCATGAAAGAAGTAACAGTGTTTCCCCAGTGCAGCACATCGCGGCCATTACGCCTGACTGATTTAGCCGGTCACTGGTGATGTCTATGGATCAACTAAATGGGATTCAAAAATGAATTAGATTAGGTGGCTTTCCCCAGCTTATTCCTTTTTTCTTCTCCTCCCCCTTTTCCTTCTGTATCTGTCATTTTATTTCCCCATTTCTGTGTCTCCTCCCTTTGCCCTTCTCACTGTCATATATAAGGGCAGTGTGCTTTTTATTATATTTCTCATATACTGTTAATAATTGGACTGGATTGCCAGAGCTCCCAGATTTCCCATCACTTTGGTACTTGATCCCAAATGATCCTTTAGCACTGCAGAAATCCTCTTTTGTTTGTTAAGCATATTGAAACAGTGAAACATTCTTGATTCCCTCGCTTTCATCTCATCTTTCTCTATAGAATGGAACGGGTATAGTGTTTTCTCTATACAGCCCATCCAAAACATAGCTGCCACAGTCTTTTAGCCAATTCTGAAAGAAGAATCATTGTAATAAGCTACATATTACATTGATCTTTTTCTGCACTGTACTAACAGTTTTGGGGCAGATTTTTGGGCACAGCGTGGCTAAGGTCTGGCCTCCAACTAACTTTAAACTCACCTGACTGGAGTCTTTGGGTGCTGCTTTTATACCTGTTCAAACTGTTCTAAACTAGTTAACTGACTGCCTCCATGCCGGGTGAAGACTAACCACAGAGAAGCAGTCAGAGAGGCACCATTCAGTCTCTTTACATCACATATGGGGGGAAAAAAACATGAGATATGCTTTTACTCTCAGGTTTCTTAAAATCAAGGCTTAAATGTTACCTATTTAATTAAATGTGTGCTAGTTCATATCACTCAATACACAGTGACGCCTTATTCCTCTGTTTACTCCCTTTTACTTTTAATGTTTTATTTTATTTCTTTCTTATTTATTTCCTTATTTTTAAATCCTGGATTGTGTCTTTTTATGTTGCATTGTTTCTTTTATATCTTAATGTTTTATGTTTTCTGTGTTTGTTTAGCACCTTTCAGCAATTAAAAGTACCAAACAAACCTGTCTTCCCTTGCATTGCTCAGACCTTGGAATCACAAACCTGAAGAGATTTTGTCAGTGAAGTCAGTTATTCCAATTTAGACTTTTGTCAACTCTTTGATGAAGCTAAGCTTTTGTAATTGTATTTTGAGTTTTCGCAATTGCTTTTGTAATTTCTAAGCCTTTGTTTTATCCTATGTCTCAATTCAAATTCTCAAAAAATTATCTTTTTCAAGCTTTGATGTCAGTTTATTTCATATTTTAAAAAATGCCATATTTTATTCAATAAAGCATTTTGCAACTCTTAGTGGGGCTAGACAAATAAAGCTCATTATTTATTAGCAATAGTTATATATCATTTATTAGAAATCAGTTCACTCATGTTCTCTTTGCTGGCTCCACAGACAGTCTTTATTCCTTTGTCTTTGATGTGTCTGTGTCTTTTCAAAATGGCTACTTTAACTGACAGTAATGAAGTAAAAAAAAAAAAAAAAAATATGAGCACACTTCCAGGACAAAAACGGTGGATTTGATAACATATCACCGATTTGCCTGTTATTCATTACTACTTCTGTTTTGTTTTGTATCTCTTCTCTTTCATCTGTGCACGCCACTGCTCTCTTCCCCCCCCAATAGAATAGACGGCCTGCGGGAAGTGACATTTCACAGGCCAACACTGAAAAATAATCAAAAGGGACAAAATGCTAACACACATCTCCTTTGCTTTCCCATTTTTATTCTGTTACGTCCTTAAGCAGTTTACAAAAACCTCTCTGGTCCCCAGGTCACTCTTCTTTTCCTCCATTTCCTCTTCGCTTGACCTGTCAGCAACCCCCTACCCTCCCTCACTCCTTGCTACTTATTTCCCCCCTGAGCACCCTGCAGTCTGTTTGCTTTCCTTTCTGGGTGTTTAAAGTCGGTTTGCAGAGTTACACTTTGTCCCTCGTTCACCTTTCCAACCACTCGCCACCTGCTTCGACACGGCACAGACTCGCTTCCTTCACCTCATCTCGCTACATGTTTTCTTTCTCCCTGTTTGTCCCTCACTCTCTCTCTTTTCTGTTTGTTCTCTCTCCTGCGGGTGCTGCATTGTAAACACTCTGTATCCCACAGTGATTTGAAGAGCCTCTTTTTAGTCAACAAATGCGTACACACACGTGACCGAACGTTTACAGCGAGCTGTACATAGAAAAATTCACGAACAGATACACTGAAACACACACACACACACACACACACACACACACACACACACACACACACCCATTCTGGGTCACCTTTGTAGAAACTACGTAGACTGATTGCACTGATTTTCTGAAGACTCACACAAGCCCTAAACACTACTTGCCTAACCCCAACATTGACCCTAGCCAATGATACAGAAATTAACTTTTGTCCAGTTGGAGACAAGGCCCCAACACACACTCATTCATTGTCACTTAAGTTGACAAGCCTGGTATTTTCTGCAATATCAAAAACTTAATTCATATTCATGTGTACACCAATGCCTCTGAAGCAAACCTGGTGCAGGCCCACACACACTGACAGACTCTTAGATGAACACTTCACACGCCCCACAGTGTTTTGTGTAAACAGACCCCTCTGGTGGTCTCCCTCTCCCCATCACTCCTTCAATCTCTCCATCTTTTGATCACCCTCTTCTTTTTTTCCACCTCTCGCCGTTTCTCCCCATGCCTCTGTCTCTCTCACTCTGTGTGTCATCGCCCCCTCACTCACACTCTCTCCCTCTCTCCATGTCTGTCTGTCCATTCCTTTCTTCTCTGCCTTCACTCTTCAGAAGGCTCTTCATTTCACTGGAACGACGGATGAGAGGCTGGGGCCATCTGCAAGAGCTGATAAAACCACCCTCACACACGCGCACACAGATACTGACATACATACAGATGCAGAAACAACGAGACAAAACGAATACAGAGATGCACATGCATCACTAAACCTGTAAATGCTCACACAGCTCAAGAGCATAGTGAAAGACACACTCTAGTGAACACACATTGAAAAAAAAGTGTAAACACAGCATTATACACAAAAAGACACACACACCACCACAACAGCAGACAGTAATGTAGGACGTATGCGCTGAAACCTCTTAGACATATTCTGCATGTCAAGAGGGAGAGAACGAAAAGAGGGAGAGATGCAAAAAAGTATAAAATTAACTACATGACAACTGGAATAAAGATGAGCAGGAGGAGAGTTGAGGGAACACGGGGTCAGGAGGGAGGGCATAAAGATGCACGAGAGATGGAACATGGCAAAGAAGAGTGAGTGATGAAGATGCAGAGAGCAGGAAAGGCGGGACGAAAACATGATGGCCACTAAGGGTCTGGAGGAGGGATTATGCAAAGAGAGACAAGTGATGTGAAAGTTGAAGAGTTGGTCAGCACATTGGAAGGTGGCATTGTAGAGCTTTAGTGAACTGACTGAATTATATGAAAACCAGGGGAAACTTTCAGCTGAGCCACTTCTTCGAGTTAAACAAAAGTATCCCTGAGAGAACAGTGACTTCCACTTGGATAACACAGTGGTCGATTTGCATATATAGAGGAGTGAACTGCTTTAGTGTCCAAACAACACTCATTAGCAGTATACACTGTATCTATACTCTGTGCACCAATCTAACCATTAATTACATATTCTATCTCCATAATTACGCTAAATAATGAATAGAGAATGTGATGTTATCTGGGGAGTTGTGGCCTATCTGAGTCACATTTCTGTCGAACTATGATTCTTAGTTATACTAGTCAAACACGCTCAATTAAGTCACTGTAATGTTGCTTTTCAGTCACCACAAAGACTGATGCACAAGCAGTGTACTGACAGACACCAGCTCCGCATTATAATGTGACAGCTCGTTTCAAGAGAAACAAAAGGCGTGCTATAGCTCCTGTCATACTAATGCTAAACAGCCATTGGACACAGGAGTCTTTTGCAATAGCTACCACTGAAAATAGTCCAGGAGACCTTTTTCAGCATGCTGTTTTTCTATTAACATGCAGAGAATCACTTGTCTGCCAGTCCAACTGAGTGGCCGCGCTCTCAAAGGAAACGCGTGGCTGCTGTCACTAATACCAATTAAAAGTTGTGACTTTGCCTAAGAAAATGAGGTCAGATTCATGTTGTGATTAGGCTGCCTTTTCTCTATGCTGCCTTGGCAACTGAGGGTCACAGAATCTAAAATTGGCCTCAAGAGAAATTACTTCAAATGAGCCAACGTGGTTGGTTTACTGGTACAAAGTACTGCTGCGCCTGATCTGACAGACTGCTATACTGCTATATTGTGTGTGTGTGTGTGTGTGTGTGTATGTGTGTGTGTGTGTGTGTGTGTGTGTGTGTGTGTCTTAAGGAAAAAAGTTGTGTTTGTGCCCTCTTTTATCTAATGTACTACTAATGTTCATTTGATATAGATAATTACTGCAGTACATGTTGATGTTTTTCCCCCAATTGGATTTCATCTATTCACATATTCATCTCGTCTTTCTCTGAACCTTCCCTTTAAAACAGATCTTGTACAGGACTGTGATCATACAACAAAAAGGTGATCTTAAAATATAACTTTAACGTAAAGAAACCAGTAATAAAAAAAAAAATGAAAAAAATTTAAAAAAAAGCAATAAAATAGCTTGGAAGGGAAGCATCCAAAATGACAATGTTCAGTCTAAGGACAAACCGAGCTGGATGTTTGCTTGAAGGATTCAGGTTACAAAGTCAGTCAGTTGCTCTGACATCACTCGTACTGGATAAAACACACGGCTAATGGGGCACACGAATATACACATCTGAGAATTGTTCCTAAATTAAGCACAGCCGTTCTGCACACTGTGTGCAAAAAAAAATGCTGAGTTGCGAAGAGGCCTTCACTAATGTACAAGGGACCTGATTAAAACTGACAGTGCAGTCATGGGAACTCGCTAATTCAACCATTCAGTGCTGTATAGCAACACAAACACATGAGTACATACAGGCATGTGCTCATCCACACACAGAAGATTTGTAAACAAGCGACTGGGAAACTGATGAAAATAATGACAGCATAAAGAGTGAGTCTATCTGTGAGACACCTTGGAAAACACATATGAACCGTGAGGAGGGCAGAGCACACGGAGCAAAATACAACAGAAAAGGGGGAGGTAGGGAGGAAATGGCAAAGAGGTATGAAAAGGAGAGAGAATGACAAATAGGGCAGCGTGAGCGGAAGAAACGAGAGGTATATTGTGAAAAGAGGAAACAGGGGACCAGGTGTATAAAAAGAGAAAGAGGGAAAGAAGGGAGGAATCCAATTTAGAAATAAACGAGTCAGGGATGGGCAAGGAGGATGGAGGAATGGGGGACTAAGAAGCGACAAATAAGAACAAGATTTCCATAGAGAGCTATGGAAAGGGGGAGGAATGAAAGAAGAAGGATGTAAGAAGGGCAATAGGAGATGTACAAATAAATAGAAAGGGGAGGGGGGTTGAGACAGAAAATGACAGAACAAGAGCATAAAAATTAGATGAAAGGGAAAAGCACAGAAAGTGAAGGGAGACCTGCAAAAACAAATCAGCAACATGAGAAAGAAGCGAGGAGCAAACCAAGAGAGGTAGAAATCAGTGAGGACAGAGAGGGAGAGGCAAAAAATAGATAGGAGACAACAATGTGAAAATAGGGTGAAAGAAAACATGGAAAGAAATATGAAGCTGCAAAAACAAATCAACTAACAGCGCAGGGAGAGGTGCAACGAGACAATGGTACACGAGGGAAAGACGAGAAATGACGGAGAGAGAAATAGTGAATAATAACTACAAAGAAAACTGGAGCAGAGGAAAATATGAAATAGAGGAGGGGGTTGGGAGAAATAGCAATAGAACAGATAGAAAGTGAAAACAGGAGAATGAGGAGGAGAATGATAAATGAGAAGAGTTAGCAGGAACGGAGGAGAGAGTGGATCAGGTCGAAAAACAACATAAACGACAGGAATATGAGACTAGGATGAGACTTGTCCACAGCAGGGACATTCAAACATAGACACACCTGTATGCATGCAGGCATATACCTACATGCGTGTGTCACACACAAACCCTCCTAGACACCTGGACACTAGTCTTTACATACATAAACAAATAGAAAAACAGGAGGAAATTGATAGTGATAGCAGAAAGTGTGCAGGGCAGATGGAAAAGGCTCGGGAGGAAAGGGAGATGGGGATAATAGGTGGAAAAAGTATGTAATAGGGCAGAGAGAGATACAGTCCAGAAGAGAATAGGTCACCCATTACTGTACATGCCATTATACTAAGATAAAATATGGGCAGAGATGCATTTGGTGTTCTTGTGGTGGAGTAAATGAAAACACGTCAGTGTATTATGGCTACGAACAGGGCTCTTTGTGAGCCTTTCTGAATTTATAAACAATAAGCCAATAGAAAAATAGGAGTGCGTCTTTTATTCGGATAGGATGCATATTAGGTGGTAAATGGTGGATTTTCTCTCTGAATATGGGGTTAAATTTGGCTTTTGGAAATGGAAATGGACATATGAAAATTGGACAAAAAAGTGCTGCAGATGCTGTAAGTTTGAGTGAAAAATTGAGACTAACTGCTACAATCTCAACAGTTACTTTCACACCAAATTCAGCACTTTGTTCACTTGAGCTATCTCTACTTCTGCAACAATTTAACTAACTGAAGTAAAACCACTGACACAGAGCAATCTCTTCCCAGGAGCATCATTTGAAGAAATTTCTTCTGTAAACACTGACAGGAATGCAGAGACCTGCTATATTAATGCCTTTAATTGTTTTTAAAATGAATGTTATTATATATGAACTAGCTAAACTGCGATACCTATTTTTCTAACATTTACTCAATAATTCAATGATCACTTATAAATGCATTCTATTGAAATGTAATTTACTAAGGAAGAACATAAAAAAAAGCAACAAAAAGAAAAAAAACTGTACTGCTGTACAGTGAGCGATGTTGATGAAGGCACAATATAGAGATGCAACTCACATACTCACATTGTAAATATCCAAAAAGTATCCACTTCCCTTCTATTTCTCTTATTTCATAAAAAGTTGTAGGTGGTAATTTTGACTTATGTCCTAATATTGTAACTAAATTTCCTGGTGCAGTAGATTTGTACTTAAAGTATTCAAAGTCAGTATTTGGTCTGTATCACTGCAAGTGACAACAATGATGCCAAAACTCTTTCTTTAAGGTATATAACAGTGTGGAACAGCCAGATCTTCCATTTCTACAATTCTCATACAGATATTACTTTGTTTTCACACTTACAGTTCCTCCTCCTGTTGCCTAATGGTGGGATTTCTTTTTGTTATCATGGGACTTATTTGTTCTGTTTTGTTTTCTAAAATATTGTAATGTGAGATGTCTCCATTGACTTCCCGGCTGCAACAGACCACTTTACCTATAGGAATTATTTAACTTGTTTCTAATTTTCCAAAAACTGAGACAGCTAATCATTACTACTCTCTGTTGTCCTGGAGTTCTGTACTACTACAAGTGAATGAAGACCCAGTAACTGCAATGATCCCAAAAATCTATCACATTGATCACCTGTAATAGTTGGGATTTCCTTTACGACATGTGGAACCAGGAGCAGTTACACTGAAAATTGAGAGTGTGACGGAGCATTTCAGAGTGTGCACTCATGCATGTTTCCCAATTTTCAATAAGCTTTGGTCTCTGAATGACAATAGATTTTAGTGTTAAGCACATTAGACTCTCCTGAATGCAACAACAGGATGAAAACTAGTCCTGCTGTATTGACCCACAAAGCAATTAAAAAGAAAAAAAGACCAAAACCTCAAACACCAATAATTTCCCAGCATGTTGAACTGTCCAATATTTCTGATTAAACCGCTTCTGACTCCATGTTATTAGTAATGATTTCTGTGCAGATTGTATAATATTAGTAATGATTTTTTCTGGCTATTTTGATACATGAAATTACAAGTGATATGGTGACATATATATGAGAGTGAAGAGGAGATGGATTGGTATCAGAGAGGCAGAGAAGAAAAGAGGGAAAAGGGAAAAAAGGCAGGACAGTAATTGGACAAAACCACAAAATGCACGAGCAGCAAATTGAGTAGAGGGTGCACTAATGGAGGAAAGGGAGAAATGTCACTCCATAAAATACTGGGCTAATTTGAGCTCATAATCACCATGGCAATGAGTGGCAGACATGGAGCAGGGAGGGGAGGGGGAGAACAATGCATCATACTCAGAAACAGATGAGATTTGACCAGAGATTATGTGAAAAAAAACTGGTTACACAGATACAGAAATGGGACACACACGAGGACTCATTCTGTAGAAATACACACACACAGACCCACACACATAGTGCAGGAGTAAGTCTGCTCACGTTGAAGGCTCTCCACGCATGACCTTCTCAAGGTCAAAAGGTGGTTTCTTTGGAAATTACACCCTGTACAACTGTGTGTGTGGTTCGCCCACCTGCAGGTGTGTGTTTCTAGTGTTCTAACACCTGGTCAGGGGTCCTGGATGTTACCAGAGTTAACAAGGCAGCATGTGAACAGTGTGTGTCCCCTCAAGCTGTCTACATTACTGCTTTCTGTGTATTTACTTGTTAGAAGTTTTAGTTTTGTTCTTTCACATCTTTAGTTTTTTCATTTGGTGCAGACCAAAACAAAAAAAATGTTCTTGGCTGTACAAAAAGAAATCACAAAAAATAAAGATGAATTACTCTAGACACCACCAACCCTTTAACATCACTACAATCGAATTCGATCCAATTCTGATGACTGACAGTCGTGCTGTACTTTACTGAACTTCATGTGTTCATTCCTGATGGTTAAGAGCTCATGAAGAAATAACGAGTATTATTAGTCACCACTGCAGCTGGACCGTATGTATCATAACTCCTGGCCAACAGACAAAAACAGGGCAAAATAAGCTTTTTAGAATTACTGTGTGATCGCTTGGTCACTACATCAGGACACAAGCCCAACACACCTGTTTAATTTCTGATATAGCTGGTAAAAGTCCTCACACCCATGTGGTGACATATATGCGTATTACCACGCGTGTTCTTGCATAAATATAGGCTTGTTTATAGAGATCAGTAAACTGTACTTTATGATCAGCAGATTTGTGCTAAAATCCTACATCTGCAAACATAAAATCCTGAGCTGACTCTACTTTGCACTCGCACAAAAAAGTACGGAGCCGTCTTTGAGGCAGCCTGTGTCGGGTTGTTAGTGCCAGAGTTTGATTGACAGAATTCACATCAGTGAAAATGAACAAAACTAAACCAGTTAGTCGACCTTTAGAAAACCTATTGGTTGTGAATTCCTGCTTTAGATGTTTGAACTTCTCACAGAAATTCAAACACAGAGAATAAACACTCCAGGGTCATGTACTACCAATTATATCAGTGACTGATGGCTTTATTAATGGAAATGAAGAAAATTAAATATAATGGCGACAAATCACACCGCTGTCAATAGGAACCAACATGGGGTGTTGGAAGTTTATGGTGCGCAAATGAAGGTGTTTACGATGATGTGCGAAGCAAGACAAACACACTTCCTCTAATTAGGACTCAACCCATTTTCAAACTTGAAATTGTTCTTTGGAGGATGGAGTACACACACACTCCTGCACAAAGAAATAGGCAAGCTTGCACTCACACACACAAACACACACAGAGCAGCATTATTGTAAAATGTATTATTAACACATTGAGTGACGCATGCAAATGTGTTCCAATAAAAGAAACAAACAAGAGAAAGATGCATGGTGGGGTGGGATGGAGGAAATAGAAAGAGATTTGAGTTACACTGGTAGACAGATTTGGGAGAATAAGAGACGACTGATTTATGGCATGAATTGCGGATTGACAGTTTATTTTCTGATATTCAAATTAGGATGGATAAGGAAATGACATAGGGAGAAGATGAAGAGACAAGGTCCTGTTGCTCCCTCCTGGCTACCGATACTGCCAGAGTAAGGGTATTTATACCTCTGTAGCTAAATGGGTTTGTTTTGGATGATATCAAATAATGTCCACTGAATGGCAGGAAGGAAGGAAAAAGAGAAAGCAACATAGGGAAGAGGAATAGGAAGAAGTGAAACAAGGTGGTGGGGAGCAGGAGGTGGGTAATAGGAGCACAGGGAGGAGGGAGGAACAACAAGATTTGGCCTTATTCCCACCTTCTATGGAGACAGAAGGTGGGACAAGGAAAAGAGAAAGAGGGTGTCAATGAGAGAAAATGAGAGGAAGGGACAAAGAAGGTATGATAGGATATTAGGAGGTTAAGAATCTGAAAAATGTGAAATTATGGTGGGTGGGTAAAGAAGTAATAAGAAATGAGACATTAGTAGAAAATGAAATATTGGTAAGGAAGAAAGGTAACAAGTAAAAGAGGTTCGTTAGGATGGAAACTTAATCCATTATAGTCGGCCATGATGGAGTGATTCAGTGCAGATAAATGGAGACATCTGTGAAAAAAAGACTGATGATAGATCAACAGATAGATGGAAAGACAGAGGGGTGATCACTGCTCCTTTGTTGATGCTATCAGATATAAACAAGGAAACAGGAAAGTATCACTCACTCACTCTTCATCCACTCCTTTACGTCTGTACTTAAACAAATTCACTCCTCTCCTGTTTTTTCCAGCTGTGTTCAACAAAGCCATATTTTTCTGTCTTCACCTCACAGGAGTACCATGATTTTGCTTGTCAGTAGATTGTCTTCTTCATCCACATATCAGAATACAGGAATAAAGGCTTTTCCACACGAGCTTCTTAAGAATCCGCTTCACATCTCACAAAGCTAAACTGATAACAGAGCTTACCCGCCAAAATGGTGGCGGATACATTGAATGTGACAAGTGCCTGCTCAGGAAAAATAGATTAAAATACAAAATGTCAAGGTGCTGCATTAATACTCTCCCCCTCTCCTTCCCTCACAACTGCTTGATCTGAGCATGCAGTCCATCCCTCCCTGTCATTCTGTCAACAGGGCTGCTGCTACCCTTGTGCTATGACATCCATCACTCCTCATCTCTCCCTTCATCCCCTGCTTGCACCTCAGTCTCATAATTTCCCCAACATATACCTGTGCTACATGTACCATGTGTCTTTTGCCTAAACCCAGAATTCTGTTTGCTCAATGGTATGTGGCTTTACATGTCAACATGTAAACATCTGTTACACCTGAATTCAAGTGCATTAGCAAAAGTCGTGAATGTGACGCATGAGAACTTTTCAACTATAAAAGTAAACAATTTATAACTACCACTATAATCCTGTACAAATATTTAATATATTGTATTTATTTCTATTTAGATGTGAGCCTGTGGTTGTTTAGCAGGTCCATTTTAATATAAAATTTAATGCAGTCCAGCTAATGCATCATTCATTAACAAACACGTGTCAGCCATGTTTCCAGTCTGAATGCACAGATGAGTGGGTATTCAGACTGGAAACAGACAAGGGACTTCATTCAGACACTGGTGAGAAGATTAAATACATATTCTGAGAGACCTGGTAGTCATGAGTAATAATAACGTATATATATATGTGTGTGTGTGTGTGTGTGTGTGTATGTGTATATATATGTGTGTGTGTGTGTATGTGTATATATACGTGTGTGTGTGTGTGTGTGTGTGTGTGTGTGTGTGTGTGTGTGTATATATATATATATATATATATATATATATAAAAAATTCCATTACATGTAGCCTCACATGGTGCTACTGTCTGTTAAACCATGGTCTTACAGCCCATCAGCCAGTCTTGATGATAATGACTGAGTTCTGGTGAATACTACAGCTCAGTGATATCTGCAGCTGAAAATACAGTTTTTTCCTCAGCCAATTTCCTTTTTAATTTCATAACTTAACAACTCCAGAACAAAGAGCATCTTGAGTTGAGATTGTTTTGTCAAGCGATAATAAAAATCAATGCTTCACCACCTTAATGTTAGGGTAACACTGTGTATTCTGTGTGAATTGATCAAAAAACGTATAGTTATCTGAACAGAAAACTGTCTGAATTGCAATAAGCAGCACCAGACAGTCATAATGCAGACACAAGACAACAGCAGGGGGTGCAACGCTGCAATTGTGGGTCAGATTTTTAAAGAAAAACTGAGTAATGGTTGTTATTAACATTGCTGTACTTCTCTCAGTGCACACAATTTAACCTACCTTGTTGGCTTCTGTTGCTCTCTTGTATCCGCATGATATTCTATCCTTCTGAACATTTTTCCTAACCTGCTCTGAAAGCGGCATTAAAAGCACATAAGAGAACAAGATGGATAGCTCTCATATGCCCGTTTTATTTTTCTTTTCTCTTCAGAACAGAAAATGAAGTCAAAGAGACTTGGTGTACCCATTACCGATTTGACCTGTTGGATCTTTACTTCTGTTTCATGCACAAACACCCATCAGTCTATTGTCTCCACATAAAGTTTAAAAAAAAAAAAAAAAAAAAAAAAAAGGTTCCTCCTCCCTGTCTGAATTTCTTGAGCTATTCCATTTCATCTGTTTTTCCTCTTCCTTGCCTTTTTCCAACCCTAACACCCCTTATTTCTTCAAGTTGGAAAAGCACCATGTATCTGTTTATTTCTGTGCCTTTGCAGTCCAGTGTACAACTCCTGCTGACACACAACTGCTCTTTCATAGAACTGATCGCACTGAGCAAGTGACGGATGAGCTTCAGTTAAAACTTGATGCCACTAGAGCATCCTTCCAACTCTCTATTTGCTTCTCTAAGATTTGCGCATCCCGTTGAGGTTTCTGTATCTCCACTTGTTGAAACCAAAAATACAAGTTCCATTAAATGCTTCAAGTGGCCAAAAGCCCATAGCGTGACAACTTTCTCATTCCCTTGGCCTCCACCTTTCACTGAATCACTTAGTTGGTGACCTTGTCACAGCCCCCAGGTTATAATTTATTTATCTGTCCCTCAAACATGGCATTCCTACATCCATGCTGTTCTGTCTTGATTTTGTTTGGTTCATTCATATTGTATGATGATGGTGATGGGAGGCTGTTGCTCTGTTAACATGTTTCAAAGCTCAGCTTCAAGGCTAAATAGTTCAGCAAAGCAAAAGAAAAGAAGGGTTGTGGGAGAGGAGAGCAGAAGATTGTAGTGCTTAAACAAGAGAGAGGAAAGGAGGGTGAGGAAGATAAGGATGTGGAAAAAATGTACATTATTTAAAGACAAGTGGTAAGTGGGAGGTAAGAATCGAGTGATACAGGGAGATCTGGAGAGGAAACTACAGGGGAAACAAGGCAGAAAGTCCTTGAAGTGTAAAGGTCACAAGCTATTCTATGGCTACTCAGACAATTTGCTGAGAAGCACTGCAAGCAGTGATTTTCACAGTGAGAAGTAATGCACACTGAAAGTGTGAATACCACATCATGGGGATGTTATTTAAATAGCTTACATTTTTGGCCTGCAACCCCAAGTCAGGTGTGAATCTGCAGTTTTGGTGGATTATAGCTCAAATTCTTCATCTGAACGTGGTGATATATCCAGGATCATGTAAAAAAATATTTAGTCTGATCATTCAGCTACAGAAACTCATAATAAACTAAAACAACTGCCCCTGGGAGATAAATTAATGGAGTCAAATTCAATTGAAATAAATCTGTGTGCACAACACAACAATTCATTTCTCCCGCTTGCTCAGAACCAGGAGACAGATGATTTGTTTGATTGGAAAGCTACTGGTGCAAATCAAATTCAATCACATCCAGCGAGTCAAAAATCGCTTTGTTAGGCCATGAGGCAGCATTGGCACTATTTTATTCACAGCATTCATGAAAAGCTGGAAGGAGAAAACAAGAAGCTCTCCAGGAATTTATAGTTTCAAAAATTACAGTAAAATCTGACTTGCAGACAGCAGTATCTTAACACTGTTGAGCTTCCTGTGTCTACTCCTGCACACTGCTAAGCTGAAGATTTGACATGTTACTGAAGGAAACTGTGCATGTCATGCTACATTTGTTTTTTTTTTTTTGTTTTTTTAGCTTTTCTGCACTGTTAAAGGAATTAATTCTATTTTATTCCCTCGAGCAGATTCCTCCCACATTTAGTAGAATCCAGGCTACACACCAAACAAAACCCCAGCCATAGTCATTTGGCCCGCAAGGCTTTTTAAGCACTGCGCTCTGCTGAGGTCAAAATCACCATTTTCTTTAACAAATGTCCAGATTTGTTTTCACTCTGGTAAATAGATGTTTTATTCCTATTAAACATCTTGTTTTAATTCTAGTCCGAAATTTTTTGATTCAAGCTAACTTTCATTACCATCTAATTGTTTGTAAAGCGCTTTGTGAAACTGTCACAGTCCATAACAGCAAACAGAGAATTGGCAGAAAAAGGCAGAGAATAGAGGAGAAAATAGAGTAGAGGGGTGGGTGGGTGTACTGTATAGGGTAAAGGGCAAGAGGACCTGACAGTGAAAAGCATCCAGGGATCAGACCTCATCAGCTAGAGAGAGATTTGCAGAGACACGAAGCACAATGGCGTATATTGTGTATAGATATACAGGATACGTGGCTGTGGTTGGCTACATAGAGCACTCTTATAGTGACCTCTGTCTTCTTGCCACTGGTCCTCTTTAAAAAAAAAAAAAAAACCAAACCAAATATTTACGAGAAAATACTAAAGATAAACAAAGACAGCATTTGGAAACTAATGCATATATACACACAACCCTCTCACACGCACTCATTCAGTCAAGCAGAAACACACACGCACACAGGGAAATCATGTCATCTCACTCACACCTCATAAGGTGATGTACGATTTTGCAGCAAATTGCAGCAATAGATGGTATGAATCCATGTGACAGACATATAATTGAAGTGCTAGGTGATCTCTGCAGCTGTGACTGTGTGCACATGTGTTCACATACAAGATATGCACACACTCTTGGTTGAGGACAGTCTTTTATGTCTCATTAGCATAAACTTCCATTAAAGTAATGTTATCTTATTATCACCTAATTAAAGGACTCTTTGTAATATAAAACATACACTTGTTTGGTACTGACATATTGCTTTGTAAGGCACTTTTATATGACATATGGACTAGTGAAACTGCCTATATTTCTTTTATGCTGTATCATGAATCTTGGAAGAGCTTGATGTGAGAGGTTGGATCTGGCATTTTACCACTCAATGTTGAAAATGGACAGTATGTCAGTCTAGGAGAAAACATGTACATCAAGTGATTGCACAACCCAAATCTTTATCAAATCTTGCTATATTTAATGTATAAGTTGCTAGCTTGTTGTTGACTACTGTATCTATAGTATAGGCAGATACAGAAAAACACCCATTATTTGATGCAAAATTTGAAATTTTGAAAAAGTTACTTCAAATATGATGTCATTGTTTTTTGGGATACTGGAAGTTGTCTTTTTATTGTGTTAGCACAATTGACAATTGTGCCTTTGTGGTTCCGATTTAAGTTCAGGATTTTATGATAGCGCCTACCTCGATCCTGCCGGTGTCGGGCTGGAAGCCTCTGGCCGGGTCTTCAGTTGTCACTCTGCACTGGATGGCACAGCCATTCACCCTGATCTTGTCTTGCTTGAGGCCCAGTTCTGTCAGGCTGCGGCCCTCACATACATGCAGCTGGGCATGTACCAGGTCCACACTGAGAGAGACAGAGGCAATGAGGTGAATAAACTGATAGTAGTCATTAACAGAGAACATGTTCTTATGCTTAAACCAAGTTATTAAGAACAGTGAAGCCATTTTTTCCAATATGAACACCTTTAGTTATTCAAATCAGGATGGGGAGGATGTGGCGTTTCAGTGGATGTGAGGATTTTCCCAGCACCTCCCATTTAGGCAAATGAATCTGCGATGCATGACAAGAAAACAACTCCTCATGGATATCTCTTAATAGCAACAAATTAAATTAAAACAAAAGAAACTTCAGTTATAATTTGATCTTGCTGAAACAATGGCTCCTGAGGAAGAAAGAAGGAAAGTTTTATATATTCTAACCGAACTGATAAATTAATAGTCGTTCTTAAAGAGTCACATTTTGTTTTGTATGTATAGTGTATACATGGAAACAACGTCCAGTAAGTCTTTCAAGCACTTTGATGACTAATTAACTGCTTAAGTTATTACAATGCAAATATGACTCAAAAAAATAAGATTAATTTTCTCTTCCAACCCTCTCTGCCTCACTCACATGAAACCAGTACATCTTTACCCATGTGTCATTTCATTCTGGGTTACAGACAACTATAAAACACTTGCATGAAAAACCTGTGAAAATCATCACTACATAACAAAAGTGACATCTAACTAAACTGTTACCATTTGGTTTCTCCAACTTTATTAAATCCCCAAATATCACAAGACAGTGTTGAGTGTTTTAAACATGTAGTCCTTTCCCATTCCCTCCATCACTGCAGCCCTGACATACGCATCATTGGCATGTACAATACATTTTATTCACGTGCACACACACGTATATGGATTTTTACCCAGGAACAAATGCAAACACACAGACACATGCACACACAAAGAGAAATATATTATGCACATTTTTATTCAGTAATTATCTATTAATAGAACAAATTTAAATCAGGGAGAGAGGTTATTTTCTTCCATTTCATTTTCGTTTCATAACCCTTAACATAAATTTTGCATCTGTACGCAGTAATTTAAATGTAAAGCTCAAATGAGACTTTCTGACTTAAGCTTCAGGATATAATGTCTAATGTTTTGGCAAAATGTATCCAAGTATTTTGTCTTTATAGTTTTCTGGACACATTTTAAATGCAGCAGTAAACTCACACAGTAGGTGGAGATTCATAATTCTGAAATGGCTGTGTCCCTGCACCCCACCCTGTGCCAAGCATAAACACACTCAGATAACTGGGAAGCCTCTGTGCCTTGTAGGGTGAATGAGACACAGAAGGCACACACATTAGCAAGCAAGCCTAGATTTTGGACACCGTCTTGGCTACCGTCTCTTTAATGTCTCAATTAGCTGAGATCCACATTCTGGCCAAACAGAAGGACAATTATGCATCAGCCTGGTGTGAAATGTGTTGGTAGAGAAAGCAGATCCACTCTTGATAACTTGGACCATCGCTAATGTCGTGTTTTTGTTACCATTTAATGAATATGCTGTTATTTTTGAGATGAGACAGCTCCACTCCTGTCCATAAATAGGACATCCATTTGTTTCCAGACTCAGAATAGTAACTGGTCTTCATGGGGTCCAGCTTCTCAGGGCTTTTAAACATACTGCATATGTAAAGTTTTGTCTGTCCCACTCTTTTGTGCGAAATATTAAGAGAATGAAGTAACCTGCTGTAGATTTCAGCTCAAACAATCCATCATTTTGATTTCCCTCAATTACAGTTGCAAATCCAGGCTGAAACAAACGCTAAAGATTACCAGAGTTGAAATACGGTACAGGAATTTGTTTGAACATTGATTTGTTCTGTCATTAACCCAATAACTTCCCCATAATATATTCAGGAAAAGTGATGCAACAGGAAAGCAGCAATTAAAAGACAAGTATCTCAATTTAAAAATATTAACATACAAGACGGCATATTAGTGTGTTCTAGTGGCTGCTTATTGACACAGATTGAAGTCCTTTCATATTGTGCAGATAAACATGAATCAGCAACAAATGGGATAACTGAACATTTTTTGATGTTTGATGTTTGGTGTCTGGGCCCAGTCTGGGCCCAGATATTTTTATATGAGATAAAAATTAAGTTTGGCCTAGTTTTTTTTGTGTGTGTGTGTGTGTGTGTGTGTGTGTGTGTGTGTGTGTGTGTGTGTGTGTGTATTTTCCTCACATAATTCTTCCCCTTTGAAAACATAAGGAAACACTGATTGAATGAGGACCCTCGAGGGTTTCTGAAATTTATTGTATACTAATTTCAATCAGACAAACTAAAGAGCCTGCAGCAACATTTGTCCCTAAGTGCAACCAGTTACTGAATAAAAGCCTCTTGTATCATTAGCAAGTTCCACAGTAAGGTCCAACCACACAGAACCATGATAACAGCAATATGCCTTCAGCAAAATGGAGTTGGAAAATGCACTACAGTGAATGGACAGCCTGATTCTCAAAAAGGGTGGTGACAAATACTGCTGGTTCCAAGTGTTGGAAAAGGTCTGGCTGTATTAGAGAGCACAGAGGATTAACCGGTGACAGTGAGGAGGATTGACCTGAAACATCTGTACAGACGAAGAGCCGGGCAAATACCATAGGTGGGGAGGAGAATTTGATACTGAGACAAAATGACTGGGAATAATGTAGTTAGCTGCACAGAACGATCTGATAACACTCAACAATTACATAATGGCCATGTGTCAATATTGGCTTAGTTTATACTGCCATACTTTCACATACATTAGAATAACAAGACTGGAGACCTAAGCTGCAGATTTAAGGGACTCGTACACAAAATAATGGAAACCATCCAAAGGAGGCCGTCTGTATTCACTACCTCCACAACAGTGACACATTTATTTCAGAGGTTTCCAAAAGTAATAAACCATTAGAAGCTTTTATTTTCCACCACTTTCCTTTATGTGTTTGTGCAACACAGACACATTTACATGTCATGTCAATTGAAATTGGTTGTGTTTACGCAACCTTTTATGAAATAACCACAGTTATTAAAGTAATCTATAAAAGTCAAAAGTAAAAGCCTTTTTATAAGCATCCTTTTTAAACAGGATATAGGGGTTAGGTAAAAACTAAAAGGAGTCAATCATAAATGAAACATATGGAAGAGAAGCAGTTTTATCTTCAGGCAAACTTTCATATCGCATTCACGCATATTCAAAAACGACAACCATGGGGATAACTTAATCTAATAAAAGATAAACATACAGAAAAATATTTTTTCTCCAGCATGTGTATTAAAAAGTGCATATAATGTATTATGGACTTACTTTTAAGGGTATTTTTCATTTTGTTTGTAACTTAAAGATCTATAACTGCTCCCTATGAACAAAAAGTGTGACAAATATAATTTCACACTATCAAAATGGATTACAATAGAGTGACAGAGAGAAAGAGAATAATATTTATTATTGAGGGACCACACAGTTGTGGGGCATTGCAGTTTTCTATTGTAAATGGAGTTTTAATTTAATCAACTTCTGTATTTATCCATGACTAAAACCTCATTTTAACTAAAGTTGTTCCACCTGCTTATTCATGAACCCAATCTGAAAGTTGTTGACCTCACTACCTCCAACTCGCTGCATATTGTGTCTGTACCCTGTCATGTAAGTACCCATCAAGCAACGTGCACACAGCAGACGCGTGGCAGTTTAATTATATTTTGCCTAGAGCCCCATGAACTGAGTAGTACTCCTGAGCCACAACACAACCTGACCTAAGGTTTGCTCTGTGTCAATTAGTTGGTGGAAATTTGATTAAATATGAATTTATTTTGGAATAAGCATCATGTAAGCACAATATAAACTTTAATAATAAGGTCCTAAAACTCGATTTAGACTCAAGAGCCCCTGTACACTACTGAGCCTCAACATTATATTAGGTAATGGTGCAGGACCTGCCTTAAGGCCTTTGTCATTATGGATGATATTTGGTTTTAGTAGTGCACACTTGGCAAATTAGCAAATAATCACATTACAGCAAATCAAATGGAGCAGTGCAAAAGCTGCCTCCTTTTTCCTGGTATACTGGGAGCCTAAGGAAGTCATCCAGATACACTTTGTGGTAAGTCTTAGCTTTGTTTCTGAATGTTTCATCATTAACTTAGTAACATAATCTCTATCTGTGCATTTTCACTTTCCATTTTCCTAATAAATAAATAAATAAAGCAAATGTCAAAATACTGTATCCATCCTTTGTCTTCTCCATTTTCAATGCATCCTTGTAGGGCATTGCGTTTCCTTGCTTAAAGGTTCTCATGTGTCAAAGGTGTGAACTTTTTTTTTTTTTATTTCTGAAAATGTTAAAGAATATATAAATCTTTCAAGAGGCCAAGACCAATATTGTATGTCTATCTTCCTGTCTGGCATCTGACTGCTTGCCAGTTGTGCCTTTGCCTTGCTTAGGGCTTCTGAATAGCTGCCAGGTTTATATTTCATCTCTAAAGGAGAAATTGAAACCCTCAAGTATGATAGAAGATATGTCTCTTCTCTTCCTTACAGCCAAGTACATTATTTTGCATCTGGTCCTGTCTGGGCAACACCTTGCTTGGGGTTGTGGTATGCTTGTAAATATCTTATATTTACTCGCTGATGAAATCACTGCTCACCAACCCACTACAGTTTACATGTTGTACACTGCAGAACCAAATGGAGGCCAAAATTATTTATAGTCAAACACCAGCCACATCCCTGTCAGTACTATTTTAGCCACATGTTATGGCAGCACCCGAAAGGTCTTTTGAGTAAGCAGTGCAAATTCTTCCCTGTGTGACTGACACATTCTGTAAATATACTGTATCACCATGGAAGCTGCAGAAATGATACAGTCTAGGGCATAAAGTAGATGCATACCCCTCTGTACCCAGTCTTATATTTGCATATGGCTAAACATACTTTTTCTCGTGGCACCTAATAATATGAATGTTTAATTATCATCCTTAAGTGGGTCTTGTCCTGTGTTCATTTTATTGCAGCATGTCATAACATCTTATTATGCAAGTCATATTAGATGTTAAAAGCTGTAATTGTATAGACTGAATATTAAGGGAATTGTGGTTGATTTAGCCTAATCTGTGTTTGTGTCCTGTTGCTGAAAGATGAGCCAACTATGTTAATTCTGGAGATGCTATCCCTCTGCAACAGGCCACAGTTTTAGGAGAAATTTGGTAGTAGTGTCATGTATCACACCTTGTAACTTAAATGTAATTACATCAATCTTTTCATCTTTCTCTTCCACAAATGTAACAAACAGAAAAAGAAACATGTTATTTTGCATTTACATTTTAAAAATTACACACTCAGTCATAGAATAATGGTAAAACAATGGCTAAAATGTTCGTTTTGCTGCACTCAGGATTGACCTGTATTAGTAAAACACATTTGCTGTTACCACCACTAACTGCAGACGTTCCCAAACCATTATCATATGAACTTTTGTTTTGCTTCTATCTTTTAACTACTTGTTCTATTGAAGTCATCATTCAACTAGCTAGCCCTGGTCTGGCCGGACCATTTGGTCCCCTTGTGATACTGATTCACTCTGGTGTCCAGGTGGAATATTACAACCTTGTCTTGTAAAAGCAACAATGGCTGGAGACTTTTGCAAGACTATCAAGTAACCATTCATGCTAATGTTGGCTATGTAGTAGTGCACCTACTTTAAACCAATGATTTAAAGAATGCACAAGCATTTGACAAATAAACATCACCTGCTATAAGACAATTAACAGTTTAGTTTTAGTTTATTCAGTATTTTTAATGCAGCTAGCCAAGCTCGTCCAAACCATTAAATATATGGTTTTACTAAACCAGATACAACTACCATATAAAATTACACAAGAAAAAAAAAAAAAAAATTATGTTTTCCCCAAAAATATTCTGATCAAAAGAGGCAGTATGCTTCCATACAAGTTAAAGACAGATGTGCATTTCAAAGCAAAAATTTACATTTCCTTTAAAGGAAAATCATCATAGAAATACTACAGGTCATATCCAGAGTGAAGAGTGTAATGAAAGTTTCATTAAAATGTAATTCTATTAAAATGAATTATCTTGTCTGCCTTGACTTATGCAGGAGGTTAGATTGCCAGGGTTGAGGAGATCAGAGCAGAGGAAGTATAATGTGGTGACCTGTGACAGAGGGGTGAGCACCCGCGTACACATACACACATACACACAAAAAAACGTTTTTTTCCCCATTAAATCTCAAATATGTCCATAAAAATGTATATGCATATACTAATATCCAAGAAAGCACTTGTGATATTGCCCATTTACACACACATGCTTCCACAGATATGCACAACTTACCCTCCCTGGACACATATTATCACAGTACATGGAAAGTACATTAGCTAGTACTTACTTGAACCTCAGGACATAAACACACATTATTTGAAGGTCCAGCACACAGACACACACACTCAGCAGCAAGCACACAAACACTGTCTCAATCTGTCAAATGTGCGTGTATACACACAGAGACCATGAAGGCTGAGTAGTAATTGCATATCATTTTCAGTCGTTTCACTCAGAGCTCGTTAGCAAGGGAGAAGGGGGTGGCTGTGCGCCCAGAACTAAAAGGGGGAGAGAGGGAGAGAAAGAAAGAAGAAGCATAGTGAGGAGAGGAAGACAGCTTGTTGTGGCCATAAGTGATGAAGAGATAAGACAAGGAAATATGACAAACAGGCAGGGAGGTAAAGATAATATTCTACTCTAGTCTCAAGAGCAACAGGAATGAAGGTGATTGAGAGGTAAATTAAAAAAAGAAGCAAGATGACAGCTATACATCTCCAATTCAAGGCAGGAGAGCGAGAAATGAACTGAGGGGAAGCAGAAGGAGTGCGGAGTATGGAAGAAGATAAAATGCTGGATGCCAAAACTGAAAAGAGTGAGTGGGAAAAGTGGGAGTGTGAAGGAGATTGGATTTGGCCTCTCTCAAAAGGAGAGAGGGAACGAAGTCAAAGAGGAGATGTGAGGAAGCGAAGGTGGAAGGCAGAGAGAGAGGCGTTGGAATGAGAGTAAAAAGGAGGAATGGAGGGATAAGACAGCAAAATGGTAGTGTGGGACGAGAGGGATAGGAGGGGGATGACCATGTTGAATTAAAGAGGGAGCGAGGGAAAAGGAATGACTCAGGGTAAGAATGGAAGATGGTAAATTAGAGAAAGATCAGAAAAACAGAAAGACAGGAGATTAGATGGGATTACAACAGGAAACAGGTTACTCAGAGAATTTCTTCTTACTCACAAAATGTGTGTCTATGGGGAAAAAAGGGAACTTCAAGGAACAGCTTAGTTGGGAAATGGGCTTAATTTTTTTTTTTAGTTAGATAAGAAGATTCATACCACTCAAGTGTCTGGTACAGCACCACTGGTTGGTGCCAGTTAGTTTAGACTAACAAAGACTGCAAACAAGGAGAAAAAGACAGACTAGCTCTTTATATTATATAATTTAAACAGGATACATTAGAGACCTTTAGAGTCAACTACATTTGGACAGAGACAGGTTAGCTGTTTTGCAGTAAAATAACCATTGTCTCGCTGCCACCTCATAATTTAATTGACAGATTGGCAACTGATCGTGTTTGACTCTGGCTAAGAAAACAAATAAAGTGTACTTCCCAAAAAGTCTAATTATTTCTGTGACTATTACTGGGCAGGTGAAATAAGATGAACACCAGAAAGAGGGGAATGGAAGGATGGAAAAGTTGAAGAAAGGGGTAGGAAGGAAGAGAAGAAAGTGGGTGGATTGGGGAAGGAAGTGAGAGAAGTGAGAGAGTGTGACCAAGTGTGAAAGAGAAGAACATTAAGGACTAGAAATAGAAAAAGACAGTATGAATCCTGCTTCTTTAATTTCATCCTCATAGTTTCTTACACATTCTACCTCTTTCCTCCCATTGTTTCTCTGTCCTATTCTCCTTTCTTCTTCCTCTCCTTTCGTCCTTTTATCTTCCATTGTCTCCAGCTCTCCCTCCCCACCTCCCACATGTGGCCTCGAAATGCAAAACATTTACTCCTTTTGAAGTGAACACTGGATTTCATAACTTCATTAGTGAACCGAGTCCATAGTGTATGAGGGTGTGTGTGTGTTTTTCCTTTTCGTTTGTGTTCATTCGTGTTCACACGAACCCCGTCTCCGGTAAATACATTTTTCACGATGGCTCTGGGGCAAGTGGCAAAGAGCAAAGTAGAAATTTATTTCTCATTTCGGAAAAAACTAATGCAGACTCTTGTCTACCATATGAGTGCACACCTACCACACACACAAACAAAACCTTTGTCTAAATAAATAACAGGAAATACAGCCAACGTGCTTCCAAGTTGGGCCTGCAGGAATGGAAATGTAGAAAAACATAGGATAACAGAGAAAGTGGTAGCAATGGCTGGCAAGGGAATAGGCAGGCATGGATAAACACAAACAAAGACAACAGTGGAAATCAAAGGGTAAAAATGACAGAACAGGCCCTCGGAGAAAAGAAAAATGTAGGAAAGTAGGAAGGACAGATGGAAAGGACAATAAAGATCGGTTAAACGGACCGAGAGAGGATATGAAAGAAAAACGTGAGGAGGGAAGCATCGAGCTTTCTGTCTTGTTTTGTATGAATTTCATTACGCAGTTTTAGACAGCAAACAGAGGGAGAAGAGGGAGCCCAGCAAGGGGAGGTGAGGAATGGAGAGACAGATGGGAGGAATGAGTTGTCTGCATGGGAGAGGAAAGGAAATAAGAAATTTGAATCATTGTGGCATGAGGATGGCATTTTGACATCAATTTAGCTGGGAGCCAAAAAACTGTGCTGCCTGTTCAATACGCAAATGCAAACAGAACATGGCGGGAGAGGGGGGGAAGGGATGGAGAGAGGGGAGAAAATATTAATCAGTTTATCAACGTGAGGAGAGGGAAAAAAATCTGAATGACTACAAAATGAGAGAAAGGACAGATGGAAAGGAGAGGATGGATGAGAGCATAGGATGGACTCAAAATGAAATAACCGTTTTCGCAAATAAGCAAGAAAATGGGCAGAATTAAAAATATATGAAGAGAATAGCTTTAGGTAAATAGAGATAAAAGAGAAACAGTTGGGGGACATGAGTGAAGGAGGGTAAGCAAGGAGATGGTGTGGGGGGAAGGAGGGCGGGGTGGAAAAAATGAACAGACATACATAAAACCCCAGATGACACCCACCCTGATCTGATTAGATTTCCTCTCCTTTTCAGCTCACTTTCTCCCCTGTTTTCTCATGCCTCACTATCAGCTTATTAATTAATTCCTGCTTTCCTTGTTATAAAGCAGATGGAAGAGTGGGGAGAGGAATACAAAATAACTCCTGCGTCCAGAAGGCAGCAAGGAACAAGATGAGAAAGGCCGAAAGGAGGGAGACAGTGCATGCAGATAAGAGGAGGAGGAGGAGGAGGAGGAGGAGGAGGAAGACAGAAGGAGAGCGAGAGAAAGAAGGAGAAATTAAATACAGAAGATACAGGAAACAACAAATAAACAGTGCAAACACATACAGTATTTCCAATGACACTGACGTCTGTAGACAATAAAAACAACATAAAAATGCAGTCTGGGATGTAAAACTATACATACAATAGTCTTACACCAATTAAATGCAAATAATCCTCTAACTGGCTCATTATTTATATTTTTTTTAAGATTTACAACCATTTATTTGGCTAAAACGTGCTGGAGAGCAGAGAGCTTTGGCAACCTCCATCTTTCACACCGAATTTAATATGACATGCAATTATTTATTGTCTCGTGGTACCAAACAGCAGCATGGTGGTGGCTGTTTTTCATGAGTGTAGGCAGAGAAAGACACTGACATTTAAAAGGCAAAGGTTTAGGTTAAATTAGGTCTTAATTTTGTTTTGACACACAAGCAGATAATGCTCCAGCATAAAATACAGACCATCAGTCCAGACAAATGAGACAAATGTATTAGAGGGCTACAACAAACCTTCATGTAACTAAATAAGTATGTGACAACCAGCAAATTTTCAAGACCCACCTGGTGATTAGCGCTTTGTCAAGTAACAGGGGGTAGGAGTTCAAGAGTGAAATGACCTGCTGTGATAATCTGCTGCAATGAACATTAGCAAGCTGTTGTTTGATGACACTTTGTTGGCCTCCTCTCAATTTATCAATTATTGAATTGGTGATGAGCTCTAACTGATTCATCTACAAATTGTTTCAGTGCAAGTATCAGGCTTGATTTGACAATGTGTTAATATTACAGTCAGTAGTTTACAGTTAGTGTAAAAAATGGTCTAGAAAGGGTGAATATATACTGTAAAATAACTTAGGCAATTAGATAATTGAAAAACACTTTAGTACCAGTTAAGCTAATTAGCTAAATACTATCCATCATGGGTGTCATGAGTAACACAAAGGTTTTAATGTCTTAACCTCTGTAGTTTTTAAGTTTCAACCCCTGGACAGTGGATGAGCTGCAAACTTAGATCCCATGTGATTCATCCTTCATTTATATTTGACTTGTCTGTCTTAACTTTGCAGTACACCCTTTTTAAGACCATCTTGGGAACCTGTGGGAGTGAGGGGGCTCTCATATAAGGTCTAGACTGATGTTTAAAATTGATGTGCTGGGGGATGTTTGAAGACACCATGCTGGTTAATTAAACTTAGATATTGACATGATGTCCATCTCCACAACTCTATATTGACTCAGCTGTGTTGGTGTTCAAGATTGAGAACCTGGTTTGAAATATAACCTGGACACAAATGCCTGAGTTCTTGATTAAAAACTTAAAATTAGAAACCTGCATCCTCATATATCCTTTGTGATACAAACTTGGGAAGGTGGTGTACAGTAAAAATGAAAACTTCACCTCAGTCTACAATGAGAGCAAACCTGGCATTGAGTTTGTCAAATACGCTCCTCCTACCTAAGGTCTTGCTTTGAATTGGGCCCAAAACACAGCCAGGAGGCTAAACAGTAGGTAAGAGGTCCCAGAAGCACCCAAGAACCCTGAATAACTACTCATACACCTACACAACACTTGAATGTGTATTTATACTGTGTGTTTCACTCTTATCTATATATTCCAGATACTTTGCTAAGAGCAAAAACCAACCATACAACAGCATTTTTATGTTATTCTTGTGACCTTGCAAAGAATTATCTACTACTGATGTACATACAGACAAAAAAATCTCTCCTTGTAGTACCTTCCTTTCTACCACTTTAGGAATTCAGATTATTTTCAACACACTAGTCATTGCTATTGCTTAACTGCTTCCAACTGTAATTAGTAATTTAATCAACTGCAATGTTCAAACTCAAAAATATAACCTAATACTTGCAACTGAGGGACACATCTGCCTCCAAAAACAAAGATAAGTGATTCACTTCTTGAATTTATTGAATATTGTGAACACTGATAATTAACCACTACTTTTAAATAGGGAAAATATCATATAAGCAACATTAGAAACTGTAAAATGCTTTGAGTTGCTGCTAATTTATGTGTCCGGTAAATGCTTTAAAATAAACTGCTGCAATCATGCAGAATTCAATTTAAAAATAACCAATTATTCACCGCCCTTAAAAGATCAACTACACTACAGATTTTCATTCATGAAGAGGATGACATTTACGTAAAGCACAAGTCTGCAAGAACATCCATATAGAGCGACTTAACAAAACATGCAAAATCGACACACGCACACACACACACCAAAGAAGCCAAAGGCCTATATGGGCCTGGTAAAATGCAATCCAAGTTCTCTCGCTCGGAAAATTGCACAGTGAAAGTCAGAAATAGAGAGAGAAAGACAGAGAGAGACAGAAAACCTCCATATATACACATATATACATGTATTCATGAATATGTGCATCAACACACTAAGTACATATGTAGTTAAAATGTACCTGCTGCCAACACAGAAACATTACAACACACATAGAAATACATACAGAGACACATGCACTCACGCAATGACAAGCCTATGAGTCAGAGAATAGCCCAGATAACATGATAAGTGTAAAATATGAGCTTTGGTGGAATAAAATGGAAGCAACACTGAGGAGGGAGTACAGCTGGGAGAAAAAGAAATTGTATGCAATAAATACAACATGAAAGAGAAGAATGAGGGGAGCAGAGAAGAGCGAGGAAGGAATACGGAGGGAAGGGAGGAGGGAAAGAAAACAGAAATAGCAAATAGGCAAAGTGATAACTCAATTCAGCCGTGCTAGAGATAGCTTGCTCTGTTTATGCACATAGTATTTGTATGACAGGAGAGGTGGGGACAAGGTGTGTAGACAGAGGAATAACTGGAATGAGAGAGGGAATGAGAGAGAAGAGGGTAATACAAGAGCGAAAACAAAATACACAGGGAAAAAAAAGAAATGAGATGGTGATGCTGATGCTGATGCTGATTTTTCATAAAAACTTTTTGGTTTTGTAAAAATTTGAGCTGCCACCTAATATTCATCAGTGGATGAGAAGAGCTGGTCACAGGGAAACAAAAAACTGTGGTTATTAGAAAGCAATTACAGTAATTCAAAGTGTGGGATTAACTTATGAGAGCAAAAGACAACTTCAGGAAGGTGACACACAAACTCTACAGGCAAACATTTGCAGTCATCAACACATCATCATTCATCAACCTCAATCAAGGCTTATCATTTGAAATATGAAAGTAAGTTTCACTTTTGGAAAAAGTGACAGGAAATTTCCTTCAACACCTGGGAACTGTTTTTAATACATTACCTTAACAGGAGGATATAGTGAGTTTAAATTGAAAGACATTTAATGATCAGGTGAGATTTTTTTTGAAGCATGCTGGAGTTGGATATAAAACTACACTGCCTAAGTTCAATGAAGAGCATCACGGTCAGTTAATTATGTATAGGTATTGGTCTTTAATGTGAAATTTAAAAAAAAAATCTATAATAGCAGCCTTGTATCCTTTTAATATAACAATAGTATCATGACCTTCAGATCCCAGTTCCAATTTCTCTGTAATGCTGTAGGAACATTTGCAGAGAAAATGACACATGCTTCATGGAAACATCCTTACACACAGTGATGCATTCACCTGTGCAAATTATTTATACTGGGATACGAACAGTTGTACATTTTCATGCAAACTGTCATACAAAAATGGAGGCTCATCGAATTGTGTATACACACTCATGCTCAACATCCATGGCTATTCTCACCACTGGAATTTTCATTAACAGGTTTTAGACCAATGAACCATGCAACATAAATGTGTGAATGTGCAGCAGGGACAGAGTCACTGGGTCTCCCTCTACATAAACCAAAGCCCAGCAAGAAACCATCCTAATGAAACCCAGTGCTCTGGCCAGACTGGAGATGTGCGTTTGATGTATGGATGTATGCGTGTTCTCGTGTTAGCATGTGTGGGAAGTCTCTCTTGACAAAGACAGGGAGATAAAGAGGCACACAAGACAATTTATGTGCAAACCTTATTAAATAAAATGATCTTCTCAACAGGGTTCTCGGCGTCATACACCAATAGGTAGGCCCGCTGTGTGCAAGACAGTCCAGCAAAGCGGCAAAGCTTCCTTTACGTCTAGCTGGGAGGGATTTCATCTGTCATTTCACCCCATTATATTCCACTCACAGTTCTCTGACTAACAGGCTGGTGAATCATTTGAATGCAAGCAGTGATGCCTGGCATCCACTCTGCTAGTTGGCGTGTGGGGAGTGACAACCTTACAATATTGACAAACATGACCTGCGATTGGTTGGTTCAAACAGACAACGCTCCAGCACCTTTTCAGCAGACTTCAGTGGGTCGAATGTACAATATGTCAAGCAAAGTGAATTGGTGCTTGAAAAATCCCTTTGGGCTCATGACTGCATAATCAAATCAGAAATGAAGTCCTCAGCTGGAGCCAAGCTTTTACTTCTCCTCTTTGGTGGCATTTTTAAACCAAGAAAAAAAAAAAGCACAAGTCACTTCATTTTCCAGCTTGAGAAAAGACTGATCCCCCCACCCCCCCTACCTCTGCTGCTATCCCCAAATGAATATCTGTCCCAGGGCCGTACCCGTGATCTACCTCCGTTTGATGCTGACTTCTCTGGTTTTTGTCAAGTCTTTGATACAACTTCGCTCAGAAGCCTGCAGAAAAGCTTAGGAGGAATCCAAAAGGGATTACTGGACCGAACGTATGGAAATTACAGTTTAATTTATCATTTAGGTCATGGTAATTCATGCAAATTAGGATTTCATTAATTCCAGCCTCGGGTTTAAATGTTGTTGCTTTCGTATGGGAGTGCAGCCTTGTCAGCATCACATGTGAAGAGGATCGTGCACAGGAAACCTACAGTAATTCATATAAAATCTAAACAGAAAAGGTCATCGCCATAGAAACCTCAATGTCATAATATGACCTTCTACACCAGAGGACAAAACCAAAAGCCACACAACAATGTGAGCTGACTGTGCTTATGTTTGTTGTTGTGCTGCACAATGGCAGAACTAGACATTGACACAATTTCCCTGAAAAATGTTGTTATTCCATGAACTCTGAACACAAACATAATAAAAACACTCCTGAAGCACTTGATGGACACCTGCCTCTGTGATGTCCAGCACAGATATCTACAAATCAACTCTTCCTACACAATCATCATAATAAGCATCATAATAGACTTTTTCTCACAGACATTATCCAAAACAGCCATGTTGCAAATTCTACAAAACACAACCAAAGTCTTTAAGAAAAGTGAAAAATTCAGGCTGTAGCCCTGATCATCTTAGTGAACCCACTATCTGTGTCCTCAAATGCATGATGGGAACTGTAGTTGCAAAACACAGAACCTGTGAACCTATGAGCTCATCTGTTGTGCTTTGTTAATACATTTTGACAAACTTCTTCCTTAGAAATTCTTGGCACATGTATAATACCATTCACATGCAACCTTGAGTGGCATTTCTTAGTGCCTTTACATTTTCAGAATAATCATTTGTGACATATCTTGTCAAGACTGAAAATAACTCCCTTCTTACATCACAGCTAATATTCCTAATAATTATCTCACATTTATTGAAGGAGTCACTGTCTTTATCTGCTTATGCATCATCATATTGTGCAGTATGAGTTCAGTAAACGTCTCTAATGTCATTAAAATGCCATGTTGAACAAAAGAGTCAAGTTTGCACATGTACACAAAAACATACAACCAAAAACAATGACAGCTCTGATTATAATCATGATAAGCATCCTTCCCATTATCATAAATAGCCTCAACTCACTCTCCCCCCTCACACACACACTTAAATTAGATTCTCCCCCTGTGTCAAGACAGACACACACTCAGAAACACACAGCGAGACACACTCATTCTTATTCATCTGCTTACTTCTCAATCACTCACTGTATGCCTCACTGCACAATTATAATCACCTTAAAATTATTTTATGACGTGCTCACAAAACCAAACAAAACTCCAAGTGCACACGCACACACAAAGTACAATTGCTTGGGTGTGCACTGTAAGACACAAACTACACAAAATAGCTGAATATCAAAGCTAGATTTGGTTGTATACTGCAGCGCTTACAGACACTCATTCATCTGAATTTCTACACCAACATCAAAGCATACTGTAATATAGAGGCTGATTCAGGTAATCACTGTTATACACAATATTTTCTAAAACATTTATACACCGACTATTATAATTATTATCTAGCTCATTACAGAGCATCCAGGCATGTCCTCTATGCATCTCAGCAGTATCTCCCTGTCAGTGGTTATTTCATACACAAACACATAAACCATGTGTGTTGCCAGAGGAAAAACTGCTGCTTTACTGCTGCATGCGTTTTCTTGAGGTGATGAACACAGAAATGGACACAGAGGAGGAAGGAGGGGAAGGAAGAGCAGGACAAGCCACAGGAGGAAGAGAAGTGAAACATAACAGGTTCAATAAGGCATGAGCAAAAGAAATATAAATAAATTTAAAAACACGCAGACAAGCAGAGGTAAGGAAGGGTAATCAGAATCCTTTATTAATCCACGGGGGAAAATCTGAAGGAGAGAGTGATGAGACAGAAAGAACAACAAAGGAAACATGGAGGAGAGGACATATGGAAGGGAGGAAAGGAGGGCCAGCACAGTGGCCAAGCATGTAAGTAGTTTTTAATATGTTAATAGTTGTACAATGATCTGAAGTTGACCTTTTCTGGAATATCTTTTTACACTTTCGTGTGCCAAGAAATATGGTTGGGAAAAGAGGGAGAGCGTGGACAATTGCTGATGTGGCAGCAACTCCTCCAACTCCCACGTTCAGAGAGTAAATCAAAGCCAAGAGCAGAAAGCTGGAGATACTGGCTGCTACATCCAACATTCAACGAGGGGGGGACAACAACGGAGGAACGATAAATATAAGGATAGAGCAAAAGAAAAAGAATGAGAGAGTATTGATGAAAGGAGGAAGAGATTGCAAGACAAGCAGAAAGAAAAAAAACAAAAACAAAAGAGGCTCAATTACAAAATGAAGGATAGAAAAAAAAAGGGCATTACAATGCATGATGGCAAATGGTTTCACAGTGAAATGCATTAACGCAGGAGTCCTCTACAGACTCAAACGTATCTAACAAACGCAGGCCTGAAACTTTAGTCCAGCAGGATGCTGTGCTTTATTCCTACAGCAGCTCTGAGCTGCGCAGCTCTCTTTTTAATTCACCGCATGTCCTTTCCCTCTCTCCATTTTCACCCCTCGTTTGTCAGACCCTCTTTCAATTAATGCAAAGCATTGTTTCTTTCTGTCTTCCTAACTCCTGCTCCCTCTCTGTCACTCTTTCTCAGCCTGATGAAGATGGAAAGTGGTCATTTAAGACTAATTAGCTAGCCTAAACAGACAAATAACCAGGTGCAGCACACACATTCTCTCTCAAGCACTGACATATTAATGCATGTACATGCGCAAGTATCCACACACGAGGGAGACGAGGAAATGGTGGTGTCCCTTCTTTCAAGCCAATATGGATGCACACATACAGAAGCAATAAAGCCAAAAACGACTCTAGCTCGCTTTCTCTGACACACATCAAAATGTTCTCTCACACACACAGTAATTGTCTTTGTCTGCAGAATTGTCAAAATAAAAAGTAATAAATGCAAGAGGCTGCCTTTGTTTTTAGTTTTGAAGACATCATTTTAATGCAGTGCTGCTAAACATAACACTTTATGGCAGCTGCTTCGTGTCTTCCTCTAATTTCCGTATTTACAGCTAAATGCAATTGAGGCATATTTCTAAAGCACTTCTCTCTATCTCTCAGCCATACACAAATACATCACTTCCAAGACCCCAATATTACAAGGCCGGCTATTCACTTACCTCATATCAGGGATGTAATGATCGCATTTTTTCTCTTAACCAGCAAAATCACAGTATTAAACATAAATTACAAGATAATATCACAGTCACTGAACACTGTGCAGTAGTTTCAGGGCATTTGTTTGACATTACTGAAACTAAACTGGTAATGACCTTTTTTTATTACAAATTAGACTCAGACATTTGTCATTCCACTGTATATGTGGATGACACATTTACCATGATGGATATTATGCAGTTTATTTAATAACATTACCATTAAGGCAATCAAATTAGACCGTTAGTGATCAATACTGGCCCTTAACTTGAAATGATTCAAGTGTGACACTAACTCTGCATGCATGAACAGGTTTATTATTATCTGCACTTCAAAAGGACTGAGGTGTAAATGCAGATCAACAAGTCTGTCATCAGACTGTCAATACAGTAAATCTGCGTTCTATTGGATTTTTGTTTGAAAATGAGCATCGACCAGTCACTGTCAGCCAGTGTCCATATGATGGATATGATGCCATTTGTTTAATGACCTTTGAGATTTTGGCTTCAATAATGTGCTGATTGTCTATGGGAACATATTATTTATTACTATCTTGCAGCAGACAAGATTTCAGATGCATTTCTTTTCCTGCCATGAAACAAACTGGCCAGAAAATGCTGAAATAAAAGATGCTGCACATAATTTCATGGCTGCCATCCAAACTTTTGTTGTGCGTCCTTAAAACCCCGCCAGTCAAATTCTATTGCAGATATCCAATACCGTGCATGTCAGTAAATCATGTCATGTCACTCTGATTTGAAATATAATACACAAGTGCCCACAACTTATTATAGCGCAGAATGTGCCTGAAATCCTATATCAGCAGAAAAGCTAACAGACTCTTTAACCTCTATACTCAACAGCATTATGAGTGGGCAATATTAAAAAAGGTACCCAGCAGAGTCTTGCAGTGATTTTTCAATATTGCTGGGGGGGGGGAAAAAAAAAAAAAAAAAAAAAAATCAATGACTTTGCTGCTGCAATTAACTGTTAAATGATATTTTGTTGCACATTAATGAATATCGTGATTTAAAAAGGCTAATAAGTGGAGCTCGAGTTAAGATTTATCACATTGTGTGTTTTTACATTACAATATGTAAAAGAGGTAAATTAATCTTCATTAGATGCTCAAAAAGAACACGCATGTCAGTGTGCACAAAAAAGAAAAGGTCCATTTTGTAGCTGTTCTGCAGCTTTCAATTGTTTGCTCAGTTGTCACAGTGCAGACATATCTTCCACTTCTACTCTTGTGATGGAATTTTCATCCTTTTAGAGTTGTTTTCTATTTTGCAGGCCTTACTCACACTTTAAGAGTCAGGGTCATAACAACCGCACATTGTTAGACAGTGGTTCAGTGTTTAGCTTCTAGTATGACTGTTAATGTCAGGATGGAGACGTCTCTATCCTCCGAAGCCAGGGTAACCAAGGTCTAACAGATATCAACCTGATTTGTGGAGTTCTGGTCAATGTTGAGTGAAACAGGCAAATGGGAAGACACATATGTTAATTAGGAAAGAACACAAGACAATGACTAGGGTTAAATAAACTCTTCACGCATAGGTTTAGACTAAAGTTAAGCTTATTTAGGTGTGTGTGTGTGTGTGTATACACCACCTCCACATCACGTTTTCAACAAATGCTTCAGCCTGGGACATCTATAATCCCAATGTTCATCCTTTTCTCCAGCTCACAAAGACCACGATTCTGATCAAGTCAAGGATTTCTCATCCATGTTGTTGAATTTTAAATTTCATTCCTGACCTTGGAAACTCAACTTTGATCAGACTCCATTCAACCATGTAATAATCCGGAAATTACTGAGTTGGTGCAGCTACATAGATGGGAACGATGAGGGACATTTTGTCCACATTAGACATTAGCTTCATAAAATTTAATGTTTTTTCCTACATGTTTGTAGAAATATTGTAGAGACTGGACTTTTTTTGGGTACCGTGAATTCCTGATGGGCCACATCTGAAGGCCAGACTTCACATACATTCACAAGTGGCAGTTAAGCAACTCTGCCTCCTGACATTTGTCCCTCCTAAGTACACACTCAGACATCCACACAAAGTCAACACACTTTCTCCTTGTGCCAAATGCAAACAGGCACACAATCCCTTCAGCATACAACCACACACAAACACACAGCATGAGCCTGGGGGTATAATTACATCAATTTAGGATCTAAAGGACTTCTGTCCACCAATCTAACAAAATGTGCAATGTCCCTCGACAGCAACATGCACACACTGACACACACAAACTAGCTGAATGCACAGTTTCACTGAGAAACATACACTTGACGCACAAAAGGAAAGATCGTTTACAGCTAAATTATGGACAAATTGAACCTTGAGAGACAAGAAGTTCAAAGGCAGAGCTGGAGCTGAATGCAGAGGTGGTCTCTCCCTGTCTCACAAAAACTTACTTCCAGACAGACAAGCATCTCATACACAAATACCCCCCCCCCCCAAAAAAAAAAAAAAACAACACATGCAGGGTACACCTCCCAGACAAAATATATCTTACATGTTTTGTCTGTCACATACACACTCAGTAGCCACATTAGACAGAATCACCTCTATTGTGCAGAAATTCAGCAAAGCAAGAAGACAGATGAATGGGTATTCACATAGTGTTCCTGTGCAATGTTTTTTTCCCTTGTGCAAGTGTGTGTATGTGTCTTTGTTGAAGCCTTTTTTGAATACAGGGTGTGTTTTTATATGCATTTGTAAATGAGTGCGTGCGTGTGTGGGTGCATTCATTCTGATTATAGATTGTGGTATTCTGCCTCCTCATTGACACTTGTGTACATATTCAATATCACTGCAGCGAGAGAGAAAGAGCTGAAAAGTTACAAGATGCCATTTCAGTCAATGCTGACACACCACTTTGTATCAGCATTGTAGAAAAATGAGAGACAAGACAACAATCAAAGCAATATAAGGTAAAGAAAAGAGGGTGGAGGAAGAAGAGCAACAGCGGAGGAAGCAACAGCATCACTGAAGGGGAGATGCAACAAAGAATATGAGGACATATGGAAAAAAAATCTTGATGGTTTTGTGGAAAGTAAATTTTCTTGTTTCTATTAAGATGTAGCCAAAATATGAGAGAGAAACTGCAGCACAGAAATGGCAAAGATACATCAGAAATACCACATGTCAACGCGTCTAATCTGCTAATCTGAAAAGATCTGCTATCAAACTCTGTCACTTCCACTCAACAAAGAGGCAGTAAAAACATTTTCCAAAAAGTTAAAGATCCCATTTGAGACAAAGATATTGTGCTTGGATTTATTGTGCTTGGGGCACAGATAGTTGTTTGAGGCAAGCTGTTCAAGCTGTAATGCATGTACAGTACTTCTATACCATATACTACATTATATGGTCCAAAATATTGGACCTGTTAAAACCTTTCATTTGGAGTAAATTAGAAACAGTACTTTTGTCCACCAGAGAGCTGAGAAGTTCATTCTGTAAAATGTGCCACTGAGTAGGTATCTTGGTCAAATTAAAGGATCTTTATGAGCCAAATTAACTTGATTAAAAAAGTCCCATATGCTATTTGGCCTAAACATTCACTACAATTGGACTATGGTGTCACCATTATGATTTTTTTGATGCACCTGCTCATCAAAGCCAGTACACCAAAGGGCCATCTTAAAGGCTTGCCTGTGTAGCTAAATGTGGTTTAATTACTGCAAAGTCCCTCTTTCAGGTTGTTTAAGTTTTTGCTTGTACTAACACAGGGAAAGTGTGACATTGCAGTAAAGGGCAGAGGGTGAAGTGAGGAAGGAGAGGTAGAAGTTCCTAAAGGGACAAAGAAAAAAATGGCACGCAAGTCAAAGTGGATGAGGCAAAGGAGAGGTGAAGGACAGCTGGAGACAGCGAGAGAGAGATGAATGAACAGACAGATGTCAAAGATAGGGGAGAAGAGAGGATGAAAGGGAGGGAGGGCTGGAGACGGGAGTGACAGAGTGAATGGTAGATACAGAGGGAGAAACTGACAGGGCTGAAAGGATGGCATAGGGAAAGAGGGAGACAGAACAGGAGGCAATGGTGCGAGGAAGACAGACATAAAGGGTGGATGAGGTGAATGGAGGAATGGACAGAGGTGGAGAGATGGAATGCACCAAGTCAGCTGAGGAAAGACAGATGAGAAGATGGGCATGAGGGAGGAATGAGAGGATGAGATGCATGTATGTTACATTGACCCTCACTAGAGATAGTATTGTATTAGTAACAGTTCAAACTGGATACCAAGCAGACACACACAGCAAAATCAAAGTGAGCAAATCTGCTTCAGAGAGCATCTAATTGAAGGTAAAAAACAAGGCTAAGAGCCAATTAGAGCTGGTAATAACATGTGATCGGTATTGAGATATCTCACCTGGATAATGGCGTCTGATCACAGCACATTGCATTTGCACCTGGTATTATCAAGTGCTCTGGATATTTCAATTCTGCCTGGACTGTGATTGGCTCCTAATATGATAATTATGGAGCTGGAACTGGTGGACTTAAGTGATTCAGAGGTGAAGGTTGCTGTATGGATACCATTTGTTTTCCTTTGCACAGTAATAATTTGTAGTTTTCTTCCTGCAGATAGCAGAGGGTGGACAAGTTCATTGACCTTTGAGCTTGTTAGGCAGATTTTTTTGACCCAACCTAACAGGCTGAATTTACACCTGGTTTTGGACAAAGTCAAATGACAAAATGAACCATTCATTCATTCGCAATACACAAATCATTCACAGCAACAATACAGGGATAGTCAAATAAACCAACAGATCTCAAACAATTAAAGCCGTCTTAGGAGAATGATCAAACGGAGGCAGAGTGAGAAATTAAACAAGTTTAAGAGAGAGCTGGACAAGCTGACAGGGCTCCTACAACTCCAGTTACTGAAATATACACTAATGATGGGCTTCCTGGCATGGCAGCCTGAGGAGTTGCATACAAAAACCTTTTGGGGTGCTCTGGCAGCTGAATGGTTATAGTGCATGCCACATAATTACAACGATCCTCAGTTTGATTCTGGCCATGAAGCTTTGATGCAGCTCATTCTCCTGCCCATGTTTCCTGTCTAATTCTTCACTTTTGACTACCAAATAAAAAGGCAAAAAAAGCCCCCCGCCCCCCCCCAAAAAAAAAAAGAAAAAATCCTTTTGGAAGGAGCAGCAGAAGAAAAAGAACTGCTCAAACAAAGCCGGGTTGCAAAAACTGAAAGCTAGCAAATCGAACAGGGATTGAGGAGAATGATTGATGCTGGAGACATTAGGCGGGATAGATTAAAGTGATGAAACACGGTGTGGGGAGGAGGGCTGAGGAACAGCAAGTTTAGAGGCTAGTTTCACAACTTGCTATGAAAAATACCTTTCTAAAAAGTCTATTAATAACACTGTCAGTTTCAAACACATGAAAGCAAGAACAAATGTGCTCACACACCTCAGAGAGTGAGAGAGCAGCCAAGTGAAACCAAAAAAGCTGAATAACTAACAGTTTTCACTTTTGTAATTTCCACTCAAATGTAATACTTGTCCCCTTGTAAAGAGTGCATTTCCCTACAATTTAGATGGGCGTAGATTGGTTTTCTGTAGGAGATTTGTTCTCTTTCCTGCTGTAAGCTGTGGCTGCTTAGAGTTAAACCTCAGCCTGACATGAAAGCTTTGCAAATGAAAAGTGTTGCTTGTGACAGTTGAAACTTTCAACATGGTCCGTTTGATGCAGGATGTTGCCCATATTCAAGTAATTACTGCACTCCTGCCAATTTAAATGACCCCAATTCTCCAAGACGTCACATTTCCTCTCTCCAGGACAAAGCGTATATGACAAACTGGTGCAGGGCCGGAGGAGATGCGATCCTGTAATACATGAGAATGGCTTTCTATCAACTTATTGTCTCCATGATAAGAGCATAATACCACAGGGTAAGTGTGTACCTGAGTGTATGTTGAGGCACACGTGTGAGCAGGTTCAAAGCTGTTTGACGATGAGAGGAAAGTGCATCAAGAGAAGGAGGAGAGATAAAGAACAAATGCAGGGAGTGTAGGGGTGCTGAGTTTTCCCCATCTCATATTGTCCTCACGAATAATGCCACGACATCCTTGGTGAATTGCAATTAGATGAAGATATTCATATGATATTGTACAAGTTCTTCAGTGTCCCTTATCCTCCATTTTTTTATTTTGAAATGTATCAGATATGACACTGCACTGAACAGCAGTTTGTGGAAAAAAAACAGGAAAGTTTACTTTGTAACTTCATGCTGCTACATGTAAGTAATGAAAACTTAATTTATAAAAGTAAATTATACAGATGACATTGTGCTATATGAATTAAATCTAGTTTATCATATTCTTAAATACCTGAAAGCTACCTTTAAAGTAGTTTTTAAAGACCACAATTTAGGATTAATTGTAAATATATGACCTTTTTCCCATTAATGTCTAATATCTATTGCATATTGGGGCAATTTGTCCATATCAAAATATTAAGTTTATTAAGTGCCCATGTGGTGTTTCTGACAACTAGTGGACAAATTATTTTATTTTTAGTATTTCATTCATGTACAGCAAATATTCTTGAAGGCGTTTTCATGCCATTACACTTGTCACGACAATGGATACTTCAATGCCAAGACTGACGGCTCTTTTTCTACAGTGGCGTAGGTACCAGAGATGTTGCTGGTACTGGAGATGTGATTCTTCTCCAACTAATGAGGGGAGTACACAAACAAAGAAGGCCGGCACAGTAAACAATAACAACATCATGTGGAATGACAGCAGCAAGTGAAGGGGTGTTTTTCAGACAGAGGGTTTAATAAAAACAGGCCCACTGCTAGTTGTCAAAAAAACATGCCAACAATATTGTATGGAGATATTTTTTGTTTGATGTGAATCATCAGGGACAAGTTATGGACGGCCAAAAGCCAGTATTCAAATGATGCCACCGGAGGAAATGCCTCCAACTTGTCTAAGCAGCTCAAACACAGACATCTGGATCTGTCCACTCAATTCAGGGTGAGAGTTTGAGCTATTAACTTTATATTAACAATATGTCATCAAAATGTTCATGTCCAGAAACTGTTAATTGTGGTGGCTGGCATCTGTTGTAGCCACACACACACAATGTTCACAATAGCTAATGTCATTGTGTTTAAGCTAATGTAGTGACAGCTCACAATGTGTGCTGGGTGCTGACAACATTAGCAGGCCACTGTCATTACCATACAGCCTGTCAAAATATAACACTGACTTTCACATTTACATTTTCATACAATGGGTCTGTCATTTTTTATATGGAGGAATTGTATAATGTCACTAGTGTTAGCACAGACTACCAACTACAACACTTATTTTCTACCTGTTAAAGATAAAACAATGAATGGCAAAGGCAATGAAAAGATGAGCAACAATATGGATTCACTTGTTTGGGCCTGTGTGAGAAACACACAATTTTGTTCAGAAGAAAACTCACAGGAAAACATTCAACTCATTGCACAAAGTGTTTTTGATACATATAGTGCTTAAAGGTTGGATGGCGCTATGATGGGAATTATCCTCATATTCTCTTTTTAGAATCAGGTGAGATATTGTGTGTGCTAAGATAACAGGGGACACGAAGCTCTGTAGAGTCAAAGAGTCTACAAATGTCCACACAGTCCTTGGAAGATGTCAGCCAAAGTAATTCACCTGTTGGAGTTTACTAAAGATATGAGGGGGCTTTACAACACCAACAATTCAGTTACTATCATGTTTTTTAACTGAGGTCAACTCTAGGCACCCTGAGGTGCCACTGCCACCCATGAATCCAGACAAGTGAGTTCATGAACAAACAGGTTTTTAAACTCAAATGAAAAACTAATGGCAGTTGTAAATCCTTGAATAAACCATACTAAAGTCCAGGCTTTTACTCATGAATCACATATTGATCTTTGTGACTTTCACTCACTTGGATGTCAGTTTACTCAAGTTCTTTAAATCTTACACAGCTGATTTCTGTCACTCACTGTGGTGTAATGCAAATATAGCGATGTGATCAAAGAGCTCCTTTGTGTGTGTGTTTTTTTAATACTGTACACAAACAGACAAGAGATGAAAGAAACAAACAAGAGCATGGAAACTGATTAAGAGTCAGAAAATATAGCATACACAGTTGTCAGTCATCAGTGGTTGCCATAGGAACAGATGTAATAATTTTGTTGCCATGCAAATCTTCCCCCTGCCCCTATCTTCCTGCATTAGTAACAATGATTGTTAGTCTGTCAGATTAATTCATTAATTGAGATTATTATGCAGGAACTTAAATATGAATTAGTGTAATTGTAGTTTTCTGTGTGTACACACATCAGTGCTGAACAGAGAGTTATTGGGTCTGGGTGTGACTGAAGGGCCTATACACCTGTAGCTGTGTGGTGCTTTGTGTTTGTCTTGTGTGTGTATTAGTTTGAGACCCATCTGTGTTGTTTCAGTTGAGCAAATCTCACAATTCATTGGTGGAGCAGAATGCTATTTATATCTTTCATTATCCTCTCATTCTCACCTCTCTTCTTCATTCCCATTGTCTCTCACCCCCTCTCTGACCTCATCTTTTAGCTTCTCTCTTCACTAACTCCACCTGTTCAAGCTCTCTCCCCCACCCACTTCTCTGTAGCCGTCAGCTTTCTGTCGATCCCTTCTTTTCCATTCTTTCCACATCCTGTAAATTTGTTGTCCCTTTTTGCTTCTCTCTCACATACTTATCACCTCCACTCTTTTCTCAACTAAACCTCCAACCTTCACTCTCTACTTCTGCAACAACCCAGAGTGGGAACTATCTAACCTTGAAGCTGTACACCTGTCTGTGGACAGACGATACCTAAAAAACACACACACAAAATGACAGCCATTGCAACTATCCAGCTGCCCGCCGGTCAGAACCCATTCACACATGGAAACATCTGCTACTTACTCAGTGATTTCTTCTGTGACCGTGTGTTCAACCTGAAGTCGGGAGTTGACTTCAATGAAATAGTGTTTGCCATGTTTGTCCACCAGGAACTCCACGGTCCCTGCGTTCTCGTATCCCACCTGCAGCAAAAAAAAGAAAAAGAAAAAAAAAAAAGACACAGTGAGAAACCAGTTTTACTGCACTGAATAATCCAAGTAATAATATTAGTTGTGTAAACACTGGAGAAGCAGCATTCACTCATCTTAATGAGCCATGAAACCAAAGGAACAGAAAACTCCCTCTCTCCATGCATATGACTACATAAAATGAGTATAGAACAGGCATCATGTTTTATTTGTATAGAGTCTTTTTCATCATTTATCTGTAATGCAATAATTTGGTCATTAATCAAAAGGGATATATTGAAAGCCCATCTTCATAAAAGTCCATTTTCCCATCTACAATACCGCAATCAGACTCAATCAGTGTTGCATACATAAATATGAAGCAATTTCTCAGCTCAGGAGGAAAATCATCATCTGTATACTCAAAACAGTCATAGTGTAAACATGGCATAAAGAAGGATCTATTCACACATAACCAGCATACAATAATGGACATAGGGCTATACAATATGTGTCACAGACTATATACACATCTTGTCACTTAACAACTGAAAGACTCAGAGGCTGATATATAACTAATTAGGTTTGTAGGTCTAAGGATGAAAAATGTTTGTACAGCATGACTGAGAAAACACCAAATATAACGCAAAAAAAGTTAAACCCTTATCCAGGACAAACCAACATTTGTCATTTGTAAAATGCAACTTAGAATATGTATAAACAGAGCAACTGTGGTAGATAAAGTATAAATGTGAGCCAAGTATGGATCAGAGCAGGCAAGGTTTTTCACCATTAATACATTTCATTTGTATTTGTAACTAAACCATGCTTTTCATGGGTGTGTTCAGGTGACCTGGTTAAGGATAGGAAAAAGATTATGGTCGTGGATAAATAATGAAAATGTCACTGTAAGAGACTGAGACGCAACATACTGAACAGAATTCATCACAGAGCAGTGCAGCACACAGTCTAGACTTCGATGGAACACAAGGACCTAATGCTGACTGGGACGAGATGGAAAAAGCTCATGACAGAGAAAGCAGAGTGCCTGAAACCTCTTACTGCATATCTTTGAGGTACAGGGATCATTACTGTTGTTCATTCAAGGATAACTCCGTTTTTAACAACACTCTAAAAAGGTAGAAACCATATCTTTGATGGAGGACTTCCATTTAGTCTGCCAAAAGAACCATTTTTCTTCTTGGAACAGAAATGTTCTCAGTTTAATCAGCACTATAGTTGCAAAGTTACCCTTTAAAATGTATTGTACTGCTCTTCATACCTTTTAAAACAATTCAATAGCCAGTTTTATTGCTTGTTCTTCATTTACCAGACAATAACAACTCATAATCCAGTCTCTGGTAACGTCCACAGACATGGGTGTTTTTGTACAGCTTTGCTAATGACTATTAGTGTTGTTGGGAGTTATTGTGAGTGGTTTTCCAACTTTGGAGTCACCGCTGTGTCGAAATAATATTTCACATTCTCACATGCTGTTTTTCACTGGCTTATGAGGCAGGATACCACACTGGAAAACCCAAGTTGCAGTTTCTTTTCCATTATTTTAAATAATTTTTTACCCAGAGCTACTGGGCTGTTATTTTGGTGGAATTTGACTAAAATCTAATGTTGCACCTGTATGTTATCTTTGAAGACTAGATAGGAAAAAATCTCAATATACAATCATCTACTGTAATTAGTAAGCTTTGCTAAGATCACCCTCTATGGATTGTTCTTTGTTTTTCAGTCACACAATGCTCCACTGAGTAAAACATGATAATTGTGAGGGAAATTAGCATGTTGGTATATCAACACCAGCACTTTCCATACTCATCCTTCAAAACTCCACTTTGGGATGTCTAAGCTCCAGTTTAATTTTACCCAGTGGGAGCTGCAAGCAGAGTGTAATTGCTATATAAATGCTATATAAATAAAGTTTATTATTATAATTTTCTGACTAGGCGGGTTTACGCAAATTGCATGGATGATTTCAGCAAAACAATCTGATTGATGTTCCAACCATTTTCACCAATTTAACCAATCCAGGCAGCTCACTCCAAGCTCCTCAGATCAGATCCAGCCACATCACTGATTATCTCTTGTAATCAGAGTCCTGCCATGTTATGAGCCATACCCCCATTTGAGCAAGTATTGGAAGGAAACAACTACCAAACATCAGAATGAAATTAGCGAACTGAGGGCAAATGTCCAAAACACAAGCAGCAAAACAGCAAATCTATGTTTTGCCAGAAGGCACACATTTGAAAATCTAAGAAAAGCATCACCCATCTGTAAAAATCTGTCTATAGCTGTTTGATGAACAGACACTTGTGCTTTTAGTTTCTCTTCCTTGTAGGGCTGAGCATATTGGACGTAAACAGGCTGTGTAAACGAATAAGGACAAAGTGAATGATCCATTTTATTCTCTTCTGTCTTCAAACAGAAAAATGAATGTTTAGTCAGAAATTCTTAACCCTGTCTAGTGCTTTCAGGATTTTATTGATTTCCAATATTTGGTGAGCATAAATGTCAAGGCAATCAAATGGGTAGAGAAAAAGAGAGGGGCAGATTGCAGAGACAAAGATGGCCCTAAGCTAGAGCTGCAGTAATTAGAAATTTACAACCAAACAATCACAAAACAGCCTAAAACAAATAGCTCACAAATGTTGGAGATGCACTTACAATGAAAAGTCCGCCATGCATGATAATCAGGTGTGTAAACAAATGTTTTGCACAAGTAAAACATATGCTCAGAACGTGTCAACCCATAACTAATAGAATTACGTTTAGCTGTGAAGAAAGATCATCTCAAGAGAAAATTAGACTCAAATCGGGAGCAAAGTACACACACCCACATGCAACATGTGTTATGATATTCTGTGCAACCTTGTAAGACATCATCTCTGTAAAAATATTCAGACACTATCAGTCAGCAGTTTTCTCTGCAGAGAGAAATTACTCTCATTTATAGCATCTGTAGATCCCCACAGGTTCAACCAGACAGACTCATTAAGGAGATCATAGACACCTCTACACACAACTTAACATCTATACAGACTTCAACAAATTAAAATGTATGAGCACCAGCACAAGTTCACACACACTGGGACGTCATACAAGCAGATGAAGCCTATTGGTACAAAACACCTATACTCTCAAGGGTTATGTAGTTTGTTCACCAGAGTCTGATGAAAATTACAGCTTGTGTGTGTGAGTGTGTGTGTGTGTCCTGTACAGAGCTCCAATTACCCAGCTCTCAGCTGTTAGTATGATTAACACAGAGCACATGACCTCAAGAAGTGGAGTGCAAAGCCATGAGCACAGTATGTTTCTACATACACAGTCTACATATATATAGATATATGTTTACCACTAGGCTACTCTGCTCTGAACACACACACACTGACACACAATATGTTCATTTTCAGAATAAAGTCTCTTAACCTTCTGTGAGCAGCCACATCATACAATTGTATTTGTGCATGTTTCCTGTGCAGCATGCAAAAAGGATGACAGATTGACAGATACATATCGCTAGTGCCCAAGGCCTCACTTATAAACTGTGACAGTGAAACACAAAACATATACTATAGATTCACACAGCTCCATAGACTTTATGCACACACACCAATTTGTGTCACTCCATATTGCACTCACTCTCTGTCGCTCACCCACACTGACTCAATGAGTGGTAGTAGGAGCCAGTGTAACAGATTGAGTGGTCACTGTTTCACAAGGTCTGACAGCCGAGTCAATGGACTGTACTAGCACAAGGTGAGGTCAGGGGGGTGACGCAGACACACACACAAAAAGCATAATGCACACGCACATTTAGCTCCCTGCCGCTGACCACTTTGTGTGTGTGCTTTGTGTTTAAATGATCCCAGCACTGATGAATGTACACTTGTGTATAGCTTTAATAGAAAGTGACAGAGACAGATAGCTGGGACTGTGAAGCACAGAGAGCAAGAGAGTGAAACAAAATGCATTAAGAACAACTCATTAGTAGCAGAGGAAAAGGGGTGATTGAAGATGAATGGAGAGAGGGAGGGAGCTTAAGAAAGGTTGGTGGATGGATCAAATAAGGACAGAGACAAGGATTCAAAGTGTTCGGTGAGGGTGGAGAGACAGGACAAAGAGTGGATTAGAGTCATCGGGGAGAGGAAGGCACTGTCAGTCTCCTTGTTTCTCTCTCTCTGTCCAAGCACTTCAGCTTGAAGCCATTTGCATCGTTGTTACAGAATGTCAAAATTCAAATTCAACACAAGTCCTGACAGCAGCCCCCCTCCCCATCTCCAGTCTGAACAAGGTGATGCTTCAACAGGAACAGAAACAGTTATCACAAGTGGGTGACTGAAGGAAAGACAGAAAAAAAAATAAATATTCGTCTGGATCTTAGAAATCGTACTGCAGTTTCAGTTTTCCTTTAATCCACAGGTCTTTATTGTCTTTCAAAACATGAAGATAGTCCACAATATGTTTTAGGTCAGAAATGCTGCTGCTGACCACTGTATCCTTCATGGCCACAGACCTGTCAAATAATTATTTCTGAGAGGTTGAATGTCATGGAGTGGGCATGAAGAGGGGCTCTAGTTTAGGTGCCAACACAGCCCAAGTAGTCTTGCAATGCCAGACCTCCAGATCTCCACAGTGCTGTGTCAGCGCTGGAGAATGGTTGGACTGCACCCATTATCATTCTGCTACAGGGGGAGAAAAAAAAAAAAAAAAAAAAAACATGCTGTGGCTTATTTGTATATCTTAAAACCCATCACAATAGATTGCCCGTCAATAAGCCCATGCATCCACAGGTCCCTTGTAAAATAGTGTCTGGGGGAACTAATTTTGGTTGAATATCTGCATTTACAGAGCATTAAATGAGTGACTACCCTGCAAAAAAAAGACCACAAAAAACTGTAAAATATGTCGACTGTGTGATACGACTGCGATTTTAAAAATCTGATAATTGTGCCCTTGAGGTGAAAACTGACTACACTTCAGACTCACTGGACTCACCATGGAGCTGTATGTGGTTCTTACAGAAATGTATAACACATATTGCTGATGCTTGTGTGAAGTGGAACAGATCAGTACACTGGTCAAGTTAATGTCATTGCCACACGTCAATGTAGAGTAAAAGGATGTATCAAGCGTATAGGTTGCTAGCTTGCAGGAGGTTGTAGCTTCCACAGCAAATGGGAATTTGAAACCACAAATATGCAGATAGCTGAAGGGGAGGTGAAAGCTGCTTGAAACATGCAGCCAATAGCAGGCTTGTACCCTCAGTCTACATTCAGTGAGCCAGACTATATTCTGAGCACCTCATTCAGTTACAGGATTCAGATACAGGATTGCCCCTGATAAGAGGTAGTGTGCGATGCTTTTGGCCTAATTGTGCTGGAAATAAAATAGCTAGCCTGCTAAATGCAGCTGGCGATGTCAGTCCTTGCTCTGCTTCTCCACCTGAGCAGAACAAGAACTACCGTCTCCAGCTGCAGGCCACAACGGAGTTACTATCCATCCATGATGATAAACCTGCCTGCAAGCAAAGAAACAAGAGGCGGGATAACCCAGGGAAGCTACTGCACTTTCTAATTTTAATACTTACATATAGCACCTCAATAATAAAGTACTGTCCAAAGGAATACTCCATATGAGGCGTCAAAGTGACAAATCTATGAATCACGACATCTGGACATGACTTTCATGATGTTCAGATTGGATACAGGATGCAGTCTGGATTGCAACTGGCCAGAAAGCCCACCTGTAGTGTGATATCAGCTTCAGTGACCCTCATCACAATCACCAGAATCTTTTCATTACAATATTTTGGGTTTTGTGCACCTCAGCCTGTGTTGCAACTTCTCTCCCGCTACATAAGCCAGTGAAAATTAGTGTGAGAGAATGTGAAATATTTTGGCACAGCAGTAAGTGACAAACACACCTAGTTGCTCCTTATTTTTAGTTGTTGCCAGGTTTCATATTCACTTAATAAAATGAAAAATGTCAAGCAGTTCGACAAATCAAACAACACTAATTAATGTTAATTCTCTGAATAACTTGAGGCCTAAATTAAACTTGGTTGTTTTCCGTTTGTGTGTTTTCTCTGTTTCAATATGTCAATATTTCAATCGACAATCAACATTTAAGATGAGTAAATGATTATTGGATCAGAATCAAACCAAATAATGAAGGACTATATTATACTAGGATTAGGACATTATATGTATATGACATGCTCATGTTATTCTAATGCTGGAAGTCACTGGGTTAAAATAATTATATATAGTTTTTGTGTTTTGTGTGAGGACAAAGAACAGTGTGCCTTTCCAAGTGTTTATGCAGCAAGTTCATTGCTGAGGGCTACTTTACAATTGTCTTGTGTAACCCTGAAAAGGTTTAAGATGGCAGTTTTGAGAAGTGGTCTTACTATCCTTTTGTTTGCAAGAGCAGTGTGTGTGTGTGTGTGTGCGTGTGTGTGTGTGTGTGTGGTCATCTTTTCTGCTGGCACTGCACATCATCTAATCTTTATCTTCTTTGCCGAAGCAGAGTGATGTTTGGGATTTAGGTTTTGTAAGTGTAGACACATTACCAATGTGATCCATTTTGGCTTTTGGAGCCATGGTATCTACAATTCAGCAATTTGTGATTAGCCTTTGTGTCCATGCTGGTGCCTGAGTGCGGCCATTGCTATGATGACCATGCAGAATACAAACGCACCAGATAAAAGCATACCAAGCCCTCCCCCATCACTCCATTTATTTAATATATAACATAATAATAATATAACATTCAGTGTTTTCTTTTTAATCTGTCATGAAATAGTCTTTTAAAGCATAAAAATATCCGATCTTCAATTCAGGGAGTTTCTAGTAACAAGGTGGGCACAGGTGTTCAGCATACAGCCAACTATTAAACAGGGTTGCTGCTCTTTTCTGCCAAATTTTGGGCCAGGTTTTCTCTGATGTTATGTGCATGAATCTATTTTGTGTGGAGCCATAGCTTTATTTGAGGTCCCTAATGCAGTTTTATTTCTGCAAGGATAAAAGAAAAAAAGAGCGCTACCAGATAAGGGCTGGTGCTAAGCATAACAATCCCTTGGGTCTTTGAAGTCAAAGTACAGAAACGAGTAACTACACAGAAACCTGGAAAAAAATAAAGGAGCATTTACCACAGGTTTTCAATTAAATTGAGCTGACAACATGGCCTGAAAAACAATGAAAAGGCGTCATGCACACATACACACAGTGGTCTCAGACCTAAGTTACTCTGTCTTAGAAGAAAAAATGATTTTCTTTCAAGGTTGCTGCTGCCAGGTTGCTGTCACTACATGCAAATCCTGCGAGAAACAACAATACCAATGATTCACTCCACACCACACATCAAGACTTCTGATTAGTCCAGTCCTCTGCCATCTCCTTCAATGCCCTACATCTACCAGCTACAAAGCAGTGCATGCTGGGTCATGAAATTTCCAGGGGCAGGCATAGTATTGTGGTACATGCTCCTCAGCTTTGTGTGTGATGTGCATCATGCAGCAGAGAAAACAAAAATCAATCGTACAATCAATGGCACTGACCTGTTAAATGTCTGGTAACATCAGTATGTGTGTGTGTGTGTGTGTGTGTGTGTGTGTGTGTGTGTGTGTGTACACACTTGTTTTATCTCTTTGGGACCCGTTCTGGTATAAACATCGACCTTGTCTGGAGCAGTGGTCTTCATAGGGACCAAACCCCGGTCCTAATCAGGCACAATGCCATTTCAGACGTCCCGGTTCAGGTTATAGGCTCAGTGTGGTTGGTTATGGTTAAGATTTGGATTAGGCTGCTAACAATGAATGGAAGTTAATACAACAAGAACAGTCGAACTTGTTTATGTACGTTTATGTGTGTGGTGCAGTGTATATTGCAAGATTACTACAGGGGGAATTTCAGAAGCATGGACTGATTATTCTGCAACGTAAATCATTCTGCCATGGTGAATCATGGTGATTAATAATAGCCATTATTAGCCTTGATTCACATGTATGCAGACAGATTTTTAAATCCTTGTGGGAACGCTGAAGAGATGTTTGTGCCTCCACTCAAGGGATGTCTTAACAGAGTAAAACAAATTATATTTTTCTGGGGTGTAGTATCTCTCTCCTCCCTTGAGGTTTCACACTACTTTTCGTCTTTTAAAAATGACATTTGGGTTTTCAGAAGGTTTGCTTCAAGAATGCAAAACAATAAATCTGTAACCTTGTTTTAAAACGGTCTTATGTTCTATATTTTTCTTCTTGTCAACATATCCCATGAATGTCCCCAGTGAATTGATCTACTAACAAGTATCGTCACTGTAGTAAAAACTCCTGAGTCATAGAGCTCCATCATCCAAATACTATTGAAAACATCAAGCCACATTCTTTCCCCTGAGACATGTTCATTCACTGTGATAAGCATGTACACACTATCTTGCACTGATTCCACACGTTTTACTTTCAAAAAAAGATGTCTATATTTGAAACTCTTTTTTCATATTTAAATTTCCAAAGGAACAAGTGGGCATGAACTGAGATTACACCAACATCTTCTCTTTTGCTACGTTTACATCTGGTGTCCGCACTACGCCTGAGATTGTTTTTTTGAATTGCTTAGACGATATTACCATAGCTTCCAGCCAACTTCAAACAACAATACTGTTTGATATTTGACTGCTAAATGACTGCTTTTATCATCTGAATTTCTTTCAACTTATATTTACGTGAACAGAGGACCATAGGCTTTGTCCACCATCTACTGAAGCCACACAAAGAAGAATGATTATATAGTAATAGAGTAATGTATATTACTATTCAATTCTCTTGTGCTCATAAATACTGAAAAAGATAGATGTGAGAAAATCTGAACCCATCCTTTAAAGAACATGCTGGGTTGCTTTACTGCACCAAAATAAGATATGCTCTGGCAAAGCTTACTGGCATTGCCAAGGGATAGGATAAAGTAAAACACAGACGGGGAAATAACTTTCACTACATCTAAATTTTCATTAAGGCCCAAGGGAAAACTGCACACAGTGACAAGAAGGAGGGGAGAGGAGTGCTACCATCTTTATGACAGCGACACAGTTTATGGTGAATATGACCTTCATTTTGAAAAGAGTAGAACTAGCAGACTGCCATGAAACAGAGACTGATCATATAGACTGATTCATTTTTGATTTTTATTTTTGTTTATTACACAAGGGTATCACAGTCTGAAAATGAAAAGCTGTTTAAAGGTGCTACACACAGCAACTTTAGAGTCACAGTCCCATTACCCAGCAGCTATTACATAACCAAAATCCTACAGTACGTTTCACTCTACCCTCCTCTCGCATAAACATCACTGTTGCTTCTTTCCTTTCACTGCAGCTCTCTTCTTTCCTTTCTTTCATTTATCTCCTCTCTTGTGGGGATTGGAGTTAATCTGGTGCCAAGATTTTCTGTAATCTGATCCAATTCCCTTTCAGACTCGCAACACACAACTCTCATCCGATTCATAGCTGATATAACCACAGAATAACACAAACACACATGCACGCTCACAAATAGATCAGCTCCATTTCAGTGATGCCACCTCTCTAATCCTTTTGCTGCAGGGAGCCGCCAAAGCAGCGGGCTCACCCGCCCGAACACACATAAACATATACAGTAATGCACACATATCACAAACATGCCTAAAAGGCACACAAACTCATCATCATAATGAGCACAAGAATGTGTACGCCCACACACACACACACACAAACATATGCACCCACACGTTCGTATTCATCCCAGCTGTAATGGAAAGGAGCTTGAGCAGAATCCCTCCATCCATTTGCCAATTCAAGTATTCATCCCTCCATCCCAGGTCTTCTCCAGGATTTAAGTCCATCACTTATTTCCGTCTCTTTCAATCATGCCTGTCCATACTCTCACTTCTACCCTCTGCCTCTGTAATTAAGATTCAGCCCCCCCCCCCTTCTCCATTTCTGTTTTCCACACTTGCAGTTTCATTTTTATGCCAAACCATTAGCTGGACAACATGTTTGGTCATCAAATTTGTAATAGAAAAACAAACAGGCAAAGTATGAGGGATACAAAGGCTTTCACAGATCTAAACGGGAGGGATAAAACAACAACAAATTGATCCTTATTACTATTCTCATGGGAGAGGTTTTAGTCAAGAGGATCTGGTAATTGGAAATTTTACTTATTATGTTGTTAATTCTGGTGGAGTATTGAGAGGGGATAAGACTCCCTCCTGAATTGATGCCCAAATTACCCCATGTATAAGTGTTTGTTGGGTATGGTCATTAGTAATACATAACACATACTTACCAAGTTCTCAATTTGGGACCAGAACACATAAGCTTTGCTAAAATGTGTTTGCAACTGTGGCCTTGTGATGTTTAAATTCTGGGGGGCGGGTTATGCTTTTCTCCATGCTGGCTAAGCTGTCAAAAAGTATCCAAACTACAGCACACAAACTAATGGGGATGAAAGAGAGAGTGCCAAACATAAACAAACACACCTCAAACAGTATTACTGACAGTGGTTAAGTCAGAAGTTGACTTTAGATCACAGATCCTGACAATAAAAAATGTAAAAAAATAAGACCAAGTTTAGTCCTGTGCTGTGTTGGTTTGAACTAGGGAAAATCAGGGGATCACCACAGTGAGGATCCATCCTGTGTGCACAATGGATATCTGTACAAAAAAAAAAAAAAAAAAAAAAATGAACGGCCAACATAGCCATTCCTAGAGCAATGCAACTTGCATTGCTGATGAAAATAACCTGCCAATGCTCTCAGTAATTAAGTTCTAATAGCACCTCCTTAGTCACATATTCTGTCAAAATGAACTCCACAAGCACAGTTTCATTATGTTTATCCATCAACTGAAATGTCAGAGGTCAGGCTCGACAACTAACACTAGTGGAGAATTAATATTACTCTCAAGGACACTTTAGCAAGCTGGATGAATGCCAACGCAAAGGGTCAGAAGCAGGTCCTTTACTTGGAGCCATGCATCCTTACTCATTACACCACTACAATGTCAACCATCTTCTGTAAAGCTCCATGTTTATTCAGTGATAGATAAGGATGCACACAGTGCCTTGTAAAAAAAATGGCAATTTCTTTCAGAATACCTAAAAAATAAAATAAAACCTGTATTCTCCAAATAAACCACTTCTTTCTGAAGTGTGAGCTATTAATTTCTGCCACTACCTCCCTCTGTTTGCTGCTCTCTGATCCTTCCCTTTGCTTTTCTCCGTTCATCTTTTTCCTTTACATGGCCACAAGTCAAAAAACTTATTTTTCCAAACTGCCATCTCTCCGTATGTGGTACTTGTCCTTTGCTCCACTTTCATCACACTCACTCTTTCCTCTCCTTTTATGGTTGTTGAGTCTTCAGAAAATCAGTCTTTTCGACTCAAAAATTTAATAAAAAAAGAAAGTGTCCAAAGTCAATAAGGGCTGAAAGGTCACCGATGAACAGATGGCAGGAGACTGATGCATATATGGGGCAGAGGGACAAAATAAAAGAAGGTTGACCAGATGAGGGAGGTAGATAGTGAATGAAGCAGATGGTTGGACAATGAACAGAGTGAGGAGAAGAGATATGTACAAAGGCCAGAGAAAGAAACAGAATTATCCAGCAGAGCTATAAGCAAGAATCAAAGCCAGCAGATTTACAGCATGAGAAGCTGACAGGGTGTTAGAGGACTGAGATGAATAATGACTGAAATGTGTGATGTAAGAGTGATGAAAGGAAGGGCCACGAGAAGCAGCAGTTGCAAACATACTGTACATGACATATGTGACTCATGTCACCGAACTGCAGCAAAAATGACAGTATAGAGAAAAGTCCTTTGCAGACATGAAATGTGAAAAATATCTTCATCTATGGGTTAATGATTTCTATCAGACGTAGGCATCCTCCACATAAATGTTTATTATGGCTTTTGTTTTGATGTTGTGTTCTCTGCTCTCATAGGTGAAGGTTTCTAAGACATATTTTGCCACCGAAGCTTTAATTATTAACATCCATCACTGCAAAGGATGTTTGTCCCTGCATCTCACACATCATTGAGTAGTTTATTTCATAATATCCATTTTATTCATTCTACCACCTATTTGCAGTGCACAAGAATGGAACAAGGCATTGAGTTTTATTTCTGTTTGCTTACATGCTGGATGTAATATTTTAATTCTAAATAATTAATTTCCATGTAATTCTAGATATTGTGGTTACACTTTTAATATTGCTGCTACCAACCATAATAATTGCTGACAGTGCATCAGAGAAAAAGTGCACAAGCGTATTAGAGTGAATTTTCAATGTACTGATGGAGATTTTCAATAAACAATGTTGTATGCTCCATCTGCATTATTTCTGTCTCTTAAGTAGCTATTTGTATAACAAACAAATCAGCTGATCTGTAGCTGCAGACAAACTATTTCAATGTGATTTCGCGGTCATGACTATCAACAGTGGTGTGGATGCAAAAAAATATATTGATCTGTCGATTTTTCCTCACATCACATCAAGAGATTCTGTGAACCAAATGGAAGCAGTGAGGCCACCAGCTTGCAGTGTAATAGGAGGTGTGGAAGCAATTCAGCCATAAAGTGCACACAGGGGCCAGAGAGATGGAGAGAGAGAGAGGAAAGGCAACACAGACACATTTTAAATCAGTGAACCCACAGAAGACACCTAACAGGAATTTACAGTCCACCTGTGGCCACACAGCATTGTGGACTCATAAACTCTGATCTTTACCATCAATTAATTAAAAAAAAAAAGTCATCAAGTTGAAAGTGCAGCCATAACTTAAGATGTACTGAAGGGACAGACACAGAAAAGAAGAGTCATCCCAAAATAACAGCACACAGTTCAGAGAAAGTGTCTGTGGGCTGATTCACTGTCAGTAAGGCAGCCCAGACTGCCACTTTATGACACCATAAAATAAACACATAAGCACTGAGACTATGTGTGCGCACATCTCATGCCACGTTTTATTTTTCTCTACTTTTCCTTTACCTCCTTGGCCTTGTAACCTTTACCTGTCCACCTGTTTTTCTTCTGTTTTGCCTTTGAGTGTCTTTCCTGCAGAAATCTCCGAATCAACTTTGGCCTTTTATAAAATATCACTGACAGCTGACTTCAACATGTGAAAACATTTCATATCCCTACAACCAAGATGAAAAGGTAGCAAACAGACACATACCAATTCAAAACCTCAACTTCACATGGTTTTACTGTAAAATTTTGATCACGGTTCCATTGTATTTTATTTAATGGATTTCATGGACATAAAGATTAAGAGAGACATGAATGACAAGTTAAAAATTTCTACCAAATATCTCAGGTTTAATTACCATCTTGTTCCTCATCTCTCTAATGTAATATGAGTCCATAATGTATTCAAATGTCTTTCTGATTCTCTGGCTCATCACTGCACAAGCCTCCCCTCTATCTCTGTCTACTCGCCCAATGTTCCACCTCTCCATTTCTAAATGAGTGTTGCTCTCATGTTGGTATGACCAGTTTTCATGAGGTAGAGTGCCACTGTGGGTGCTGCACAGTGAGGGGTTACATGTGGGTTTATTGCAGTAAATTGATCACAAAACATAGCATTAAAGCAGGCATGTGCACACAGCGATACGTCATTTCCAATGATCAACAGCTTGTGTCAAAACAAATGTCAAATATGTTAACGTGAAATGGCACTATACTAAGTGCAACTACAGTATTCACATTAACTAGGACTCTACAGCCATATATGAGGGACTCAGTAAGCCAAGCTAGCGAGACAACGTCTATAATGCAAGGGACTAGAGTTTACAAAACTAATGGTATGCAGCCATCATTTGTTACCAGTGATGCTGAGAATGAAACTGTTGGTTATCATTTCCTGCCCCAACAACCTGTTTTAACAGGAATTACAGTTTATTTTGCTTATTCATTGTGTTTTGAGTACAGTACATTTCACATTTGGGGTCAGCGCAAATACTATATATAGCAACATCTGTCAAAATAGCCGCAATGTTTGGGGTTTTTTTTGTTTGTTTTTTTTTTTTTTACACTGTTCAGCCCCAATTCAGAAACTGTTCAAACTAAATTTATAACTGCTCTATCATATAATCTATAATCAGTGATAGATCACATTTTGAAGATAATCCTTATGGAAAACCTCATGCTCACCAAATGCCTATTTTGTGGCACAAAACAAAGAGTAAAGCCTTAATACTCGCTGAAAAGTTGAAACTTTATATCCCAAGTGAGTGTGTGGTGAATTCAATTCAAATACACCACAGGTCAAAATGTCAACACAGTCTTATTCTCAAAGTCTCCCATCACCCCTCCATCTCACAGTACCCACTTTTCTCAAATCCCTCTTTTCACATCTCACTCACACCCTGGTACAGTTTAAGGCTTCCACTCTTCCTCCACCGCTCCTCCTTGATCACTTATCCGTCTTTTCACCCCGTCCAACCTCTCCTATTCTCTACTCATCCCTCTTTATTAAGACATTGCTGCTCATTTTTGGGCGAGTCAGCCAGTGATGCCTTTGCCTTCTCTTTATTTTTCTCACTCAGTCCATTCTGTCTCTCACTCTGCCCTCATTCACCCTTCGCTCTGTCAGCAGTTAATGGAAGTATAATGAGCTTGTTGTCTGTGACATGAAGAGGAGGAGGAGGAGTGAATACAGCTGCCAAATGATCAAAGAGCATCGCACAACATACACAGCTGGACAAAGGCGGGAACACACAAACGCCCATGCACAAATATAAGCAACAATAACACACACACAGCTGCAAACAAAGATTAATGTTTGCCCATGCACAGAGGTGTGCCCACTGAATCACAGACACACAAACATATTTACATCTATTCACACTGGAGATACACAATTAGTAACTTAGACATAAAATCTGGCCAAAAGCTATTTTTCTTCCTTACTCAAGGCATACCTCACTCCCCCTAATGCCCCCCCTCCATCTCACTCCTCGCCTGCTCACTCCCCCATCCTCCCTTTCCCTCCTTCCCTCACTCCCTCGTTCACACTCCTTCCAAAAGGTAGTCAGGGCAGAAATGGGTTTTCTACTTCATAAGACTGCAGCTGTGTGCATGTTCCTGCACTGTGCTTAGTGTGTGTGTTAAACTAAGATTTGGCTATAGCCCATGCGACAACACCCACACTGCAGCATTTGACACAGCCGGAGGGTGTGAGGAAGTAAAGAGAGAGAAGGAGGAGGCAGAAGGGAAGGACAGATGACAAGAGCGGCAAAAAAATATAAACACAAATTCATCCCTCCTTTTATTTTTTCCCAATTATGCATGTGTAATGTGTATTTGTGTGTGCCTTATGTCAATCCCTGTGAGTGTGCGTATGGTATATGTCTCTTCAAATTTGTGTCAGTGTCAAGGCATCCTGTAAGTGTACAGTATGCACATGTTCATTAGCATTTGTAACGTGTTCAGCGTGAACACAGGTTTTTGTGCATCTATAGGCCTAAATATACTTTCTTGTTCATGCTTTTAACATAGTTGTGCAAATGCATATTAATGTTTGCATCAGTTTTTGTGTCCCATCTGTGTGTGTAAAAAACAATTTGACCCACAAACAGCCAATCGCATGTAGACCTGTTTATATGATACTGAAATAAAAGTTATTGTTATTAGTAACAGAAAAACCTCCAAAAGTAGTGTGGCCTCAGACACACAAACAGGAGTGCAGAATTTACCGTGTGGTTTTTCAAATTGTATTTATTGTGTTTTTGTAAATGTACAAAAACACCTGTGCACACCAACATGGTGCAACAACAACCCACAACATAAAAACAGAAAAGAAAAAGAAAAAAATTTTTGTTCTCAATAAAATGCGATCATTATCAATTTCCCTTCTTGAGTTCTACTTGGTTTTCTCTAGGTGTCATTTTCAATGTGTCCCAAGTTCCATCAGGTGTATTTTGAACTTTCCCCTTAAATGTTTTACACTTTTCAACTAGAACCTAAACTAATCAACTAGCACACGTCCATGCACACTCCACGACTCTAAACAGAACATATTTACTGGTGGAATGAGTTAATTACTCAGCCACACTCAATTTCATTAACAATTGAAATATCTGACTCAGGAAAAAGGCTCTGCACTAAAAAAGAAAAAAAAAAAAAAACATACAGTCAGAGCAAAACAAAGAAACTCAGAATGTTTGAGTGGGAAGGATGAAGCATTGATGAGTATTGTGTGCACTGAGACACAGACACCCATCACAGCTTGACAGTCCCACAGACAAAATTTGAAAGAAAGGAAGAAAGAAATGAATACAAACAGGAGAGAGGGGGGAAATAATGGGATAGTGCAGTGAATTTAGATCATTCGAAAAAAAATGAAAGACTAAATAAATAAAGTTAGAGTGGGAGGGGAAAGAAAAAGAAAAGGATGTGCGAGGAGAGAAATAGTCGACTAAAGTCTTGTACACTGTATCCCTTGTGCATAAGCAGGGAGTTGCACTAAAGAGTGAAAAGTGCTGATGCCAGTGAGTCCGTTGAGTGCAAGTTTGTGGATGCTGCCACTTCTGTTTCATTAACAGCTCCTGCATTCTTATACAAGTGAAACGAGTGGATGAGAGAAGAGAGCAAGTGAGGGGGAGCGACAGCATTTCCTATTGTTTTCGTCCCTCGCCTCAGTGTATGAACATAAGTGTAGCAATTGCCAGTTTTATTCTGCATCCATAGCTGCGCCCAAAATGGCCAATATAGTTGACAGACTATTCACTCAGTGCTCATGCTTTGTGTGGGAGAGAACAGAGACAGTGCTCTTGCTTGTTTAGTCAAAAGACTCAAAAAACTTTTCCTTTCTTTTCAATTTAATTTCTCTATAGGCAAATTCTCCTTCTTCTATTGCTTGTCTGAATGACTCCACTTTTTACAGCAGCACTACATTATGGCTACACTTCCTCTGCCTAGATTGGTGGCTTGTTTGTAAAATTTCTTTCTCGTGTCTTTTTTCAGCCATCAGAGGGCAAAGCTGGCAGAAAGCAGGACTGTTGTGCAATACAGTAGACCCATTTAGACATACTGTACATCATTAGGATGCTGAATAAAGCAGTAATCTAGCGCAAACCCATCAGTGTTTGCAAAATGAGGCCTGACAGGGAATCAACACCCCAATGTGACGCTGATGATTTCATTACAAGCTAAAGTGTAATTTACAAGCTTCTGCCAAAAGGTAGCTCAGCACGCCTGTCAGTAGTCAGGGACTAATGTCTTTTTTGGCAGAAGCTGTCACTCATTAATTCAATTAGAAACTAACAAAATGGACTGGACTTCCTGACTGCAGAGTTTAATGTCAAACTGTGGGTCATTGTGCTCGATTAACAATGTTTTCACGCAGCAGACATTTCAAGTTTGCAGTAAAACAGTGGGCCAGCTCCTTACAAGTTAATTAATGTTAATGGCTCAAGTGCAGCTACAGAACAGTAGATACAAAAATTAATGCACCAAAATATTGTCATTAACCAAAACAAAGTTTGTGTCTCTTTAAAAGAACAGCGAATCAGATTATGGGGTATCTATTAGCAGAAATGGAATACATTATTCCTAATTGGGTTTTCATTTGAACTAGGATTATAAAAATTACTTCTAATATTAAATAACTTTTACCATTTCAAGGTAAGTAAGTAAGAAGTACATAACAGAGCTTCTTAAAGTGTACTGAATTTTACAAAAATGAAATACATGTGTAGCAACCATCCATCAACCATTTTTAGAATGAATAACACAGCTTAACTGAACAGCTTTAACATCCTTTTCTCCACATCCCCCACTTATTTCTCCAACTATTGTCTCTTGTCTTGTCTCTCCGTGTTGCAATGACTGGCTGACTAGCATCGCATGACCGGTGCCTTGAAGGCTGCATCGATTAAAATATAAATGCATTCGTAAAATTAAATAATTCTCAGTGTTGAATAAGTTATAGGTCCAGTTCAAGATAGGAAGGCGTCTGGGTGTGAACACAGACCACAATCCTCTTATTAGTGACTTTAATCTTATGGATATAGAAAGAGAGGAGTGAGGGGAGGGGTCAGGGGAGGGGTATTCAGTTGGTTGCAATCTGAAACCTCATCACTAGATGGCACTGTATCCTTCACGATGGTCCTTTAATCCATTTAAAATAGCAAATTTGTCTTGTTTGTGTAGTGTTTGCCATAACCAACAATCAACGTCAGTATTTAACACAACACAGAGTTGTGGGAAGCTTTGAGATAATTAGTTTTGATTTTTTTTTTATAAACCCAATAAGAAGATTGGACTATAGCTCCATTTATCAAAACTACAATACAATAAACTAACTTGCTACTGTGATGCTTGGTTTACACCGTTTCTCTTTTTTTTTTGTTTTTTTTTGTTTTTTGTCCTTTTTGGGTTTTAAGAGCCTTATTTCAGTTTGTTTTGTTGTCTTAGCACTCACCCTCACTCTCTAACTTGTTTCTAAAATCATTTAATCCATTGTTACCTTTAGGACTATTTTAGTGGTCCATTTCATTTTCATTCCAGGTGTTATGTGTTTGTGGGGAATTTAGAAAATGTTATCCAATTTATTTGTGTCTGTTTGGCACCTGATGTGTTTTGGTTGTTGGTTCAATTGTCGTTTTTTGTAGACGAGAGGTTTTGATTTGCTGGGTTTTTATCTAACCTGCGTTAATTAACTGAATTTCTGTTTCTTTTATCAGCATTTTAAATAATTTTGTTCCAATGTGCCAACACAAAATAATAATGTTGATTTAAAATAATTTAAATCTAAAGGCTTTTCTGAAAATATAATCAAAATAAAGACCATCTCCTAATCTTCATTTTGTTGGTTGAGTACAGTTGCAAAGATTTCTGTGGCCATTTATTATTCATATAAATGTACTTTTCACAGTTCTTTAGTGTTATTACTGCACATTGTGATAAAAAAATATATATATATATATATATATATATATATATATATATATACACACACACACACACACACACACACACACACACTGCACAAGCTTCCTTGCTGCTCTCTCCCACCATTTTCTTCTCCATGCCTCCATCCTTCCACCTTTCCCTTGGCTCTAATTTCAGAAAGCACAGTTGGCTCGAGTTTCCCCCCAGCTGGCGGAAAGAATCAATACCTCCCCCTCTTTTGTCTTTCCCTCACTTCCTCTCGTCTCAGTCTCTGCATCCTCTGACCACCTCACATTGACTCTATAGTCATTGTGTTAACAGCAGGTTTGTATTTTTGCTTCATTTTCCTTCCTTGTGTCCTCTTCCCTCCATCCATTTCCCTTTTTTTTGTTACTTAGTGCTCACTGTCTGGTACTTTCTCAGCCTCTAATCTCCCTCCATCTACACAGCCCTCTCTCTGTCCATCCCTCCATCTTTGTCTCCCTTCTAGACAGTCTCAGATGGCTGACTTTCCTGTCTGGAGGATTCAATTCCCAAAAAGCCTTATATCATCTTAAATCCACACACACACACACACAAACACACATGCACACACACACGTTAATAAATGAGCAATAATAAACACTGTCTATTTCAATAGCACTTGCTCTGTGCATGAATTTTCAAATCGGTGCAGCACACAGGAAAGAGGATTCTCCAGGCATAAGGATACAAGCCAGATGCTGAAAATAGCATCACCATCCAATCACAAGTGCCAATGTCACCCTGACACGCAGGACTCCTGCTCTACTTTATGCATACTACATTACACACACCACAGCAGAATCTGTCTTGCCTTCTGCAGACAATTTGGCGTAAACACACACACACCATACCAGCAAAAAATGGAGGGAAAACAAAAAGAAGGAAAGCAGAGAGATTTGTGGGAGGGGGCATTGTTTGTTTCACCAAAGCAGTGTGTCTCCTTCAGACCACTTGTCAGTCAAATAACACTGGCATTACTGTGATACTGCTATTTCATGGGCTTACTGTGAGCCCCCCCCC